>JAPYZO010005659.1:0-10691 GCA_030522905.1 Torymus flavipes | reverse complement strand
TCAAATCTGACGAGCTTCCCCCTATCCGCCACCTGGGGAGGCGCCTGATACGAGACTAGCATCTCGACACGGTGTGTGTGTGTGTGTGTGTGTGTGTGTGTGTGTGTGTGACCCTTTCACTGTAGTTCCTTCATTTTTATAGATATTGAGATCGGGTAAGGGCCTATTTTCTTTGTCCTAAAGAGACCTTTTATTTTTTTTTTAATTTCGATATAGTTTATAATAATTGAAAATTTTTACAACAAGTATTTACCACAGTATAATAAAAAATATCCATTGAATTTTAACTATTTTTGATTCATTGTCGAATGATGTATCTTTAATGTCGATTGTTGATTCACCAATAGAATAATATGAATGATATTTTTGAGTGTGCGGTATAGTGTTAGAAGCCTTGAATCTATTCTTTAACTAGCTCTAGCTTCAATGTCATTTGCAGCTACATTAAATTAAACCTAAAATAAAACAAGAATATAAACAGTTTGATTATATTAGAAAAAAATAATTTTTCACATGAAAAACACGTTGCAATATATATATAATAATCATACATTTTTACTTTATTCCTGTTTAATTTTCTTTCAAGAACAACTCGATTTTTCTCTTTTTCTTCCGGTTCCTTATATGTATCTACATATAGCGATTCACATAATCATTTGAATGTGTTCCACACTGTATCTGTTCCTCAGAGCTCTGTCAAACGTGAAAGTCGATCGATATTCATTGCTTAAAGGTTTTTTTCAAATAAACGAAATGAATCTATAGAATACATAATCTATGGATATTGGATCCCTGATATAAGAATCTTTTGTGGAAAAAGAAACCGTTATTGACAAGAAAGCTTTTATAGAAACAACGTTTAAAAAAATTACATATTAAAAATATTATGTCTCAATTTAAATTCTGCTGCCGATGCTCAAACAATGGACTGATGATTCACCTCTTAGAGCGGGTCTTACACGTACTGGCTTCCGAGGCCTTCATAAAATAAATAGAATCATTTGATTAAGTATTTTAAAAAATTTTTAAACCACGTTTAATTGCTTAATTTTAAGAGTTTTTGTAATTTTTTGTTTGTCTATTTTAGCATTATAAAATTATTTAATAATATATTTTTAATATTTTGATCTCTTTTTGGCAATAATTACATGAATTTCAAGTAATTTAGACTCATGCAAATCCAGTGATTCAGCTGATTTTGGCCTCAGCAGCCACTAGGTGTAACACACCTTTAATTGATACATATACGTAAAACCCTCGCATTAAAAAATTGGTAACTTTACCAAATATCAAAAAAACTGAACGAAACTAATTGGGTCGTTTTCTAGAAGGTCGATTTTGATAGAAAAAAGTTACAGGGGTGTTAACATCGCGATTTTCGAAAATCGATAAATTTTAAAGTATGTTTGCTTGAAGTTAATTAAATAAATCTATGGATGAGTGAAAATGAAACGTCTTTTTAAGACGAAGAAAATAGGCCTAGGAAAAAAAAAATTTTCAAAGTTTTGCCCATTTACTGAATTCAGTTGATAACATTAATTTTGTTAAAATAAAATGTTTTATAAACATTAAACTAATTTCAAGATATAAATATATTGCAAGATACATAACTTATCTATCACTCATCATCATAATTTTTTGTTAGGGCGCCGAAGAGAAAATAAGGAAAATGAAAAGAACATTGAAGATGCCAATAACGAAAATACTTCTGGTATTCATCGAAGAGGTCGTGGCATATCGGGGAGATCAGGACGTGGTGGAAGAGGTGGTGGTCGTACTTTAGGTCCAAGAACTTTTGCTAGTAGGAATGAATCTTCTGGAAATTCTCATTCCCACAGTTTTACTCGACCAATTGATACCTGGACTGGAAATGAACAACAATTAAATCACGGTGACGACTCGAAAATGGGTATGTTAATTTTTCATTGTGTTCTAAGCTTTTGATAAGCGACTCATTTTTAAATATATATATAAGAACCCTTACCAACTTCCTTAATATTCTTGGAGAAAATGTATCTGCTGGTTCTGCTTTTCAAGTTATAATATAGGTAGTATAAGAACACTTAATTTTTATATGTATGCCATGTTAACGGTATTTGAAGTGTACCCTTTATGAAAACGTTTTTTGATTGTAAAAGTTTTTCTTTTTATCCAAATAGTTGGATAATGTATAAACGCACATACTGGCCTGAATACTCAACGTGTCTAGCCATTTTGACCTCCATGAAGTCGACGAGTTCGGAGGGAGAATACTCACAAATCTTCCACTTCCGTTTACTGGACTCTATTGCCACAGCGTATTTGGCTTACCAACATTTTAGTACCCTTTACTTATCAACGTGTTTTTCAGTTTTTTTGCACACATTGGCGAAAAAATTGTTCACCCATGTTACAATGTTGTCATGCTCAAGCCATTGCGCTGATTATTAAATGCGGTGTTATATTCCCGATAGTGCGCTCCAATTCATTTTTCTTATTCATCCATTTACCGCACTCAAACAACATGTCATCGGCATTGCCCGTTTGTCTTCCATATTATACGCATGTGGAGTTACGAATCTTTCCTATCTTGAAGAGAAAGGTAATGACGACTATAGTCCTGTAAGGAACTTTGTAAGATAAAAGTTAACCTTTCCAAATTCGCAAGTACATGCTGATGAAAACATTAGTTACATCTAGAAACTACTAAATATATTTAAGTAAAATTTTATACGATAACTAATAAGGAATATAAAGCAACTTGTAAAATAGCTGTTCACTGTCCAATATTTTTAAAAAATTAAGAATTTGTGTATAAAATTGAATCTATTAACCGTATATTTTCAGATTTTATAAAATATATTTCTACAGTATATTATACAACAAGTTTGTAAAAAGTACACATGTGTTGTATATGATATTTTTTAACAATCCGTCACAAAGCCCGATTTCGCATACGTTCTAATAAAAAACCGCTGCCAATTCATTGGCCCGTGGCTTCTTGAACCTTAATTTTCTGATTCCTTTAATTAATTCTATAATTAATTCTCTTTCGAATGCGATCCATCTGATTCAGATACACAGAGCCGTTCTCGAGAAATTACGATTTGGAAAAAAGGTTAAAAAAATTTTAACCTCAAATATCTATGAAATGGATCAATCATTTTGCCCAAAGAACTCGGCCGATACCTAATCCATAATCTACCTCTACAAGGAATTTTAAAGCGCTCCCGTAATAGTTTAACATGCAAGACACATTTTTTTCATTTATCAATTTTTATGTTTTTGTTAATAACAAAAGAACCGTGATAGCTAGAAAATTTTTTTAGAAAATATAGTTGTTAATTTTCTTTCGAATGCTACTTATCCGATTCAGATACATAAGGCCGTTCTCGAGAATTACGATTTGGAACAAAAGGCTAAAAAATTTTTTAACCTTAAATATCTCTGAAATTTATGAACCAATCATTTTTCCCAAAGAACTAAGCCGAGAGCGATCCAAAATCTACCTCTACAAGGAATTTTGAAGCGATGAAGTCAATTTTACTCCCGTAATCGTTGGACATACAAAACCCATTTTTTTCATCTTTGAATTTCTTTCTCAAAGACTAACCAACAGAATGAATTCAAATTTTTACAGATTATAGTATTTATATTCTACATTATCATGATTTTTCCTAAAAAAATTGACCGTTTAGTTTGGGAATTATACGCTTTAAAAAAAAAACACGTTTTTGTTAAAAACAAAACAACCGTGATAGCTAGAAAATTTTTTTTAGAAAATATTGATATTTTAATTGTTTTTCGAATTCTACCTATTCGATTAAAATATCTCGATCCTATCATTAGAAAAATGGAAAATAAATTTTGAGAAAACCGAAAATTCAAAATAAAACAAAAACGCATCGACCCAATCAAAAAATGGATTTTTGAGCCGCCATCACACAAGAAAAAACGGAAAAAATGAGATTGTCTGGCACTCGCACGCCCGCACGCACGCACGCACGTACACACACACACACAAAGACATTTTTCAAAAACCATGTATTTTGATTCTTAACACTTTGGGGAACAATTATAACATGTTTTTAGAACAACTCAAAAAATCACTATCACAAAGCATCCTCTACGAGAAAGCAAAAGCATGCCCTAAATTAAGCTTTACACACGTCATGTCAAACTATAGTGTTCGATACACGAGTGAGAAAGTGATTTTAACCTCGCGTGGCCTTTTCATCCTTGCTTCGCTTGGGCGCAAACGTCCACACGAGGATAAAATTACTTTTTCGCATTTATATCGAAAATATCTATTTTGACATAGTATGTGTAAAATTCTATTTTAGACACTGTTTTTCATGTGTAAAATTCATTTTACACATAGTATGCATAAAAATGCAGGCACACGGAAAACATTGAAAGATCGAATTTTAGCATAATATGTGTTAAATGAATTTTTATATATATGAAAATCAATCTTTACACCTTATTATGTCAAAAAATATCGTATGAAACACCTGCGTACAACTTTACACACTAGTAGCGATCGAAAAACACTCGAGTCTAGCTTCGTCGGCTACTCGCGTCTTCATCGCTACTAGCGTGTAAAATCATATTTTACGTACTTCTTGCGTAATTTACTATTATCGCACTAGTATGGAAAAAGTTATTTTGGCACGAGTGTGAGTTTGTCACCCGAGCGAAGCGAGGTTTTTGGTGGGAGATACAGTTTAATGGTCACTTTAGGATAAAAAGGAAACCTTCACTACAAAAAATTATGTGATTATATATTTTTAGTAGTGACTTAAGTATTCAAACAGGTGCACATGTTCTTGAAGAAATGAGGAATATTTCGTATTATTTTAACCAGAGATAAGCATTATTCGTCTGCAAAATTTTATTCGAAAAAAAGTTATATTTCTGTAAATATTAGATACAATGAGAGAATTTTGTGTTATAAAGAGGTTTTCAAAACAAAAATTCTGTGAGCGACGCATTAATGTCTTGCCGACGATGGCAACGTAAGCCTAATAATACTGTACTCACAACCTATTATGGACAAAAGAGCCGTAAATAAACGCGATTCAAATTGCGAACCCTGATCGGAAATGATGACCTTTGGAGCACCATAGCATGGTGAGAATATATTCGAAACCATTACGATTGGGAAGGGGACCAACTAGACCAATGTGTACATGGTCGAATCGACCATCGGGTGCGACGAATTTATCAGGTACAAGTTTCATATGGCGAGAAATTTTTGACTGTTGACAGTCTAGACAATTTTTGCACATACGCGGAATATCACGGTGCAATTTGGGCCATACATAACGTAACCGTATGAGTCGATCAGTGACCTTGGAACCAAGATGAGCGGGCTTATGAAACAGATTAAACACCGACTCTCGGACGACTCAGGGATGTAAGGACGAATGGCTTTACCAGTGATTTCGCAGTATATTGTGGTATGTGCAGGGCCCCGTTGGATACGTTTCAATGATAACGGATAATCCGGGGACTCGTTAATATAGCTTTCAACTGTTCATCAGCTTCCTGCTTCGCGGCTTTATTTTATCCGCACCTTTAATGTATTCAATTTGTGTAGTATATTAAGTGATAAGAGACAACTAACGCGTTTGACACGGTGAAGCCTTATCGGATTTTTGCATAAACGCATAAATAAGAGGTTTATGATGTGCTAAGATCTTGAAGTCTACCTTCAACCAAAAACGAGAAGTGTTTTACAGCTTTCTATGTGGCCGTGACCTCATGGTTGTAAGCTCTGTAATTCCGCTGTGAAGGAGAGAACTTCTTCGAGAAGAACGCTAAAGGTTTCCAAATCCCAATGAGGGAAGGCTGTTCAAGAGCAGCGCCCATACCAAAATCAGAAGCGTCAGAAAAGATGTGTACCTCCGCTCCAAGAGAGGGGTTTGAGAAGTCGCGGCGTAAGGCTTGTTACGGCGATAAAAATTTACGGTACCGACAAAAATGCGAAGTGACCGAAAGAGGTGGTAATGGCCGTCTTCGGTAACTCCTCAGGGGCAACCAGAATCTGATTAAACGCTTTATGAAGATCAAGCGCCGAAAAGATTTTCTTACCGTAAAGGTTATTAATACAGTCATCGATATGAGCAGTCGGATAATTTTCCGGGACCGTGGTGGCGTTGAAGCGCCTATAATCACCACACGGTCTCCAAGAGTTATCCTTTTTTAACTCTATATAGAGGGGGCTTGCCCAAGGGCTGCTGAAGTGGCGGCAAATTGCCGTCTCAATCCAAGCATCGAATTCGACTTTCGCCGCTTTTAACTTATTTGGAGTAAGTCTACGACAACGCTCAGAGACAGGCGGGCCAGGGGTTATAATGTGATGAAAAACGTCGCTATTTCTGGAGACTGTGGGTTTGGAAACGCCTGTGATCTCCGGAAAATCAGCGAGAATCTTTGCGCACTTTAAACCGGAAACAACTGCAAAAACAGAGTCAAACGAAACTTCTTTTACAACCGCGAGAGAGTACACATTCACATCCGGGTCGGCAAGACGATTTCTCTTAAGGTCAATAAGAAGGCCATAAAAAGATAACAAATCAGCACCTGTAATGGGATGAGGAACATCCGCGATACAAAAACTCCAGCGAATGGGGCGTCGAATGTCCAGATTAAATGTGAGCATTGATTCGCCGTAACTGTTTATTAACGAATTATTCGCCGCGGAAAGCTTGAAGGAGCTGGGCTTGCCACAGGAGCTTGCCTTAGGACTGGCTGGGCCGAGCGAAATGTCGCACTAGTATCGATAAGGAACAACTTGTCCGAAATGAGATCACGCACATGAAGACGTTTGGATAAACGAGGGCCTTCTGAAGACGTCTCCTCAACAGAAGGTTGAGTTAGTTTTTTGTTAAGGGTGTTGTTGCTGCCACTCGCCATATTTGGAACACCACTCATGACATGATAAAGAATTGTTCGAATATTTGCGGTGAAAAAGACACAGACCGGAAAGATCGCAGCTGGAAGAGCGAGCACGTCTAGACCTACCCCTAGATTGGACCCCTGCAGAGTTTTCAGAAGAATCCTGGCCACCAGCTGATTTTTTTGACAACGTATCAATCTTCCGTTCAAGACGATCGAAGCGCTTGAGCAGGGCGCCAGGGTCGACTAATTCGAAAAGACAGCGTGAATTTGAGAATCGGCTGTGCCAGAAGCTTCAGCCAATCTGTCAGCTACTTCCGCGAGTTTATCGAGGTCGGTGACATCAGTCGCAACAAGAATCGAACGATGATGGGGCAGAAGTTGGTAGAGAAAGACGCACCTAACGATTTTATCATCGCAGGAGCCGTGATTGAGGCCTAGAAGCCTCTAAAGAATCCTCGTAGGCTTGCCATCAGTCAACACTTCCCCTTTAAAAGTTTCCGCAGGTTATGTTCAGCAGAGCTAGCAAAGTTCGAAAAAAGACGTTCTTTAACTTGTTTATATATATCCAGAGGATTAGGATCTTTGGAGATTATATCCCTAATGATCTATAAAGCTTCTCCACCGCGTAAAGGGCAAAGATAATCTACTTCAGTAGAGTCTACCGTGATTTGCGAATTACAAAATGTTGCTTCTACTTCCAAAACCACAGGTCGGGATCGGTTTGAATAAACGGCGGGATTTTTGGCATGCGAGCGCCATCAATGCAATTACCCGCTGAGATAGACTCGTTGCTAGCTAAAAGCCAATCCATCTGCTGCTGCAGAGTTGCGAATGCTGCCTCGTCTACAAGTATTTTGCGAAAAAGAATGTAAGCGAGCTTAAAAATTGGTGCCTTAATAATTACTTCTACGCGGCTCGCGAACACTCGTGGAAGGTAAAGAAGTAACTCTATCCCGCTGGTGAAGTTTGATAACGCACCTAAATTAGCCTTACGCCGCTTGTGTATTACAAGATACCTAGTTAGGGCTGGCAGGCACAAAAAATAATTTCAAAAGCTAAGCCTATGCTAAAACCTAAAATTGTATTGTTTTTTAACGCAAACCGTGATCGAAGGCAAAGCTTCATTGCAAGGGGAGTGCCACTTCTTCCGCGTGAATCATAGTTCTGGAGAGGAAAGCAGCAGTCTCTCCTGTACCAATAATTGTGCTGACGCAAAAAAAAAATGTACATGAGTTTCGCATGCAAATCTAGGGGGGAAATCACTTTTCCTCTATGAAGATTTTTCGCCTTAAAAAAAGGTTTATCAAATAATGTCACTAAATGATGCGTAAATTTATTAAAAGTTATAAAAATATAGTCCGCATGTCTCTGAAAATATTAAAACGAGTTTTCGTATCACTTTGCACAAGAGCGAGCTTGAAAACACAACAGCAATGTGGCCGCCAAGTTCTCGGAACGCGAGACCGTTGCGCGCGAGTTTCGCTGAATTCAAAATCTCTCGAGTAAACACGCGCCAAACGAGAACAATTCTCGGAACTCAATAACGCGCGCACGCGAGATTTCCACTGACTTCGCAGGTCACGCACGCATACCTTCGAGAATTACGCTGTGAAGAACGCTGAAGACTAGTCGCCCCGGAGAAGACTCTACGAGGTGTTACGACTGCAGCGGCTGACCGGTGCTCGACCGGTGCTGTAGAAAAGGCGCCGGTGACGGTGGCTTCACGTAAGACCGCACCCGAAGATCTGCTTCATCGCGTGGTGACTCCAGCGATGTCCTCACGTTGCTCGATAAGTGCGTTTTCAGGCGCCGGTGACGGCGGCTTTACGCAACTACGCACCTGGAGATCTGCCGTTGATAGATTTAATGCCTCGGAGAAGACACGACATGGAGTGATGATTGCAGAGCTCTCGTCGACTGAGGCAAATCTCCAAAATTACGCGCTAGCGTGCCAGTACGTACACGACATAAGTCGACTGCCCTTGAGATTTCGACGAATCTTAAAATTCACGCGTGTGCGCCGTAGTTATGTGAGTCACCACATAGTTACTTGGATGTATCGGCCAGCCAGCCTTCTTATCGCTTCATATAGAATCTGCGGCGACAAAGAGAAGACAATGAAGATGCAATGTATACTTTTCATATACACTTCATGCATATACTTTCTTACTGCACTTCGATCGCCAGTCTCTGTCGAGCATCGAACCTGTAACGACGTTTCAATAAATCATTATTCTAATCAACACCCTTTGTTCGATTACCTACTTTAGCGAGTGTTACGTGAGTGTGTGTGTGTTACCTCCTTTACGTGATTCACCGGGGCTTGCGACATAACTGGCGCTGCAAGACAGGACCGTGGAGCTGCGAAATCCGGATTCTCCCTCAAACTGCTGGTGGAAATCTTCAACGAGGAAGCAGTCGACGTTTCAACGTCCATCGTCACGGAACCTACTACGTCGTGATTGGAGTCCACCTGCAAGCAGAGATTCACCTGGAATCATTAATGACAAAATAGCAAGCCTTTGAAATTCCTTATATCCCACCTAACCTTATCCTTATAAATGCAAATGATTTTAGGGAAAGCGTAATCAAAGATAAAGCAAAATGGCAAATAACGGAGAAAATCATAAATTAAGACTAACGATCTGGCGCGACGCGATCCTGATATATGAAGGAGGTACAAGACTCCTATCGCACTTTATACAAACGTGCGACAAATTCGTGGAAAATGTGGCGACAGCAGATAATGCAATAAACGAGGCATTATTCGTATTAATCAAACGCTTTTAGTTAATAGATTCAGTGACCCAAGAACGGAGGAGTTACTATTTAATAGACTAAGTGTATATTACGAATTGTCAAATCAGTCATACGAAAAATACGCGGTTAAAATTAAAAACCGCTGCTAACTGCTTTAGCACAATGCTGTCTCAAAGAGAATTAATGAATTACATGAAATCATTTTTTTAAATGTATATTTTAATATACTAGCAAAATTCAAACGTGCTTCGCGCGTACTATTTTGTTTTTGAAATTATGGACACTATTTTTCACTAAATTTTTTTCATTATTAAATAAAAAAAAACACAAAAAAAAAAAAAAAAAAAAAAAAAAAAAAAAAAAAAAAAAAAAAAAAAAAAAAAAAAAAAAAAAAAAAAAATATGCACTCAATTACAATACTAGAAAAACAACAACTAGAAAAACTTTCAAATGAAATGTTTTTGTTTTTCAAGAATTTTGTATTAAAATTTTCACAGGAATACTAAAAAAAGATTGGCCCATCGGCAGCACTCTGCAGTCTAACGGGTGCGCTGTAGGTTAGGGAGTATTGTTCTTCCTTTTTGCGTTTATTGTTGTCCTTTGCGCACACGGGCGCGCACTGCCTCACGAGTCCGTTACAATGTTTGCTTCGAACAACTCCTACGACGCGCGTGCGTTGCAGTCGCGCGGACGGGAGCGGTATGTGTGCCGAGACTACGGGGCGTCAGGCGCCCTGTAAACACGGGAAGCTGCGAGTCACAGAGGGCAGCTGACGCGCCAATCTTTTTTCAGTTAATGTGTAATTACTCATAAAAACAAAAATACGTGATAACACCGAAGATTGAATCAGAGACGTCTGAACGGGCGACGACTACTGTATTGATCGTACTAATTTAAGCCGCTTACGAGAATCATTACACCAGAGAGCAGGTAATGTAGATTTAGTACATATTCTTATCTCGTTATGTGATATATATATATATATGTGTGTGTGTGTGTGTGTGTGTGTGTGTGTGTGTGTGTGTGTGTGTGTGTGTGTGTGTGTG
>JAPYZO010005658.1:0-10394 GCA_030522905.1 Torymus flavipes | reverse complement strand
ATGCCCTTCTTCCTTTGCACCACAGAGATATATAGAGCTTCAAAGTAAATGTGTCCAACTCGTGCTGAAGAACAGTTTTAATGTTCTCTTACGTTTTTTCTAGTTGGAAAATTGTCCAACCAAGGAAAGTTAACTATATAAACGCTCAACAAATTGAATCGGCAACTATAAATTATCGTAAACTATTAGCACTACGAAATGTCGAAAGCTACGTTTTTGATCCTTCTCGTCTGTGAGTAAATTAAAATTATACAATCATTATTTTACTTCACACTCCTTTAAAAAATTTGTGTTTATTAAAGCTATCTATATTTTGTTCTTGTACCAAATTATTAATAGTTCATTGTATTACAGCAATCTGCGTAATGTATGCTCTTGTACCAAATTATTAATAGTTCATTGTATTACAGCAATCTGCGTAATGTATGCAATGGCTGACACTGCATCGCAAAACTGCCTGAGTAAATGTTTTAATACAAAAGAATGGGATCCAGTATGCGGAAGTGATGGAAATACTTATTCCAACCGTGGTGAACTCGAGTGCCAAAAGAAGTGCTTCATGAAAAGTAAATCAACTTATTACAATTATTCAAATACTCTATATTGCTTAGTTTTTATGACTAATTCTAGTGTTATCGTCTCTAACACAAAGTTTGACAACGGTGAAATTATCGAAACGCGGTATTTTAATGAATTTCGATGTTCTAGAGGTTTCTGAATGGAAATATGTATTTTTGAAAAATACTTATGTATATAGGAGAAAATCCACAATACTTTTAACTACAAGCGTGCATTTTTTTCCATTAATTTATTGCTATTAGCTTTCCCTGCAAAGCACAGAAACTAGCATAGACTGGATGTAAAATTTTTAATGAAAACTAGAAAACAATAGTGCTATGATCGATATGAGTCAGAGCGCAGCCTACGGGGATGTACAACACTGTCTAAAAACGTACACTTTTACAAAATGTACTTTTTCAGACAGTTTTACAGATCCCAGGATAAATACAGGACTTTTTTCTATAGACTAAGAATCAAATCTTCAATGTTAACTATAGTTTACATTGAAGATTTTACATCCAGTCTAGTTTCTGTGTTTCGCAGGGCAAGTTAAAAGCAGCAATAAATTACTTGAAAAAAAAAAATACTTGCCTATTGTTAAAAGTATTGTGGATTTACCGATATGTGTGTAAGAGAATGCGAAAGAAAGTTTCAAAATAGAAAGAAAAATAACATTTTCGAACTATATTTGCAGAATTCACTTATTTAAATCATCAGTTAGGATTTTCATTATATTAAAACTTATTAATAACAAAACATTTTTATTTCTACAGGCATAAGGGTGATCCGTGATGGAGAATGCTAAACAGTCAATCGTTAAGAAGATTATTTTTGTATTTTGCATATTTAGGTACTTAATTTAAATAAATAAAATCAATAACTTGTTTTCTAAATGTTTTTCAATTAATATTTTATTGACCTCGCACGTTCCCCTTCTATAGATTAATTAATTATATCGTTCATCACATTTGAGACATAAAATCTCAATCTTTTAATTGTGAATCCTAACGGAAAAAATAGCGCTCGCAAATTCATCACAATCGGCGAATCAATATATTATTATGTTGAACATCGACATTACTAAAATTATCCCAAACTACACCAACATCAATAATTCCATTATTCGCAATTCACCTCTGCACTTACAAATCTGATCGTATTATATCCGCCTAGTCTTTTATACCCTTCCCTTTTACTTTACTGCACCGCTAGCTTCCCGGCCATTTTCCCTCAAGTCGCGCGTGGATAAAAATAAAAAGTTTATGGGACACAGCCAGGCGCACTGCTTGATATCTCCTGCCTGCTCGTACACCTTGCAGCGCACGCACTTTCATGCCAGACTTTTCAGCGCCAGCATGCATGCAACGTTACGTATGAAGTACAGTATATAACATGAGAAAAAGAAGATTACAGTGTCGCATGCAGCCTTGTCACGTAATTAATTGATTCACTCGCTTTTAGCCTACTACCGTGGTAATCTCTACTTCATCAGGATAATAAGCAGAACACAAAGAAACCTTAATCTCCGCGTAAAAAATGTACTCTCCCACCTACACACCAGCACATATACCAATTTACAAGTTGCACTTTTCATTCGACCCGGCCCTATATATACAACTCTGTACACCCCGAGAGAATCGTATTTATCCGGTAAGTGCTCCTCGTGCATCTATGGAGGAGGACGTCTTATGGGCCCCGGACGTGCTCGCAATACCATCAACCCCGTTGCGGATGCAGGCGATTAGCCCCAGCGGTGGCGAGGGGTATCTCTCGTAAATTTCAGCGATGACGCGTTCGAGTGATTAAGGGTCGCGATTAATCAGACGCCTGGGTGGAGCTTAGATTAGATGCTTAGTAATGGACGCGGTAACTGACCGTGCAGTCTGCGAGGATGATTTTCATTATGGGGGAGAAGGAAGCGAAATGTTTGCGATTATGGAATGATTCGGTGATTCGTGTTTTTTCGTTTGTTTGAGGATGGGTTATTTATGGACCTAGATTACACACTTTTGCGAGCATGATGTTTGCGTGGCGATCTATATTAGCGCGAGGATTTCGTGCATTGTAGTGAGAAAATGTGTAATAAATATATAGATGTGTTAGCATTATTGTATTATGTAGCTTGTACGAGATAAATGTAGTATTATATAATAATAATTAATTAATTAATAATATATGCGCATGAAAAGGAGAAAATGAAATTATACGGTATAATTCGTAATAATCTGGTGGGATATCAAATAGAATGCCAAATTACCTACGATTTGTAAATAGCTTGCAAGCTATGATCATGTATTCACTATTTGAACTTTTACTATACATATTGATTAACCATTCTACTTATGGATGGCTCAAAATTATGTTCAAACATTCAACGAAAAGCTCCTTTGCGCAGAATATCCCACAGTCCGTGCAAAATCTGCAATACCCATAGCGAATCAAAGACCGCAGAATGAATTGATCCAGGCGATCAAAGACCAAGCAAATACGCTCCGCTTATAAAACGCATCGCTAAACCGGATCTGCGGGAATATCAAATATCACCGTAGCCACTGAGCGCGCGCACACATATATATAGACACACTCTCTCGCAAACTCAAACACATCCCTCGCTCGCGCGCGTTTTTCCTGAAATTTCACCGACCATTACCGGCTTATCGGTTTTCGGTCGGAATTTTTAAAATCCCAGCGGGCAAAAAAGTCTGTTATAGCTCTAGCAATAACACTGAGATTCAAATCTTTTTTTCCTACAATTCTTTCTCCCCCCCCCCCCCCTCCCCCCTGATAACAGCTTTTCCATTACGTGAAGTTGCATACATTGACCGAAAGGTCCTCTCGTCCTCTATTTTTTGTCAATTATACGATGACGTTCTCTATGTGCAACTGGCCACTACATAGCCACTGTGCCGGGGTATGTAGGGAGGCGTCGTTTCAAAATTTACGAGATCACCTCGTGGATAGTTTACGTTCCGGCTCGGGGAATGTTCTTTGAGGGCTTTTCCATTTATTATTTGCGCGGAATGTCGCCGCGAGAAAATCGTTGAGTAATGGTGGTGGGTCGCCAGCGTATATGTATATACCCCCTGCGAAACTCGTTTGAATTATTAAAGGGCGTGGAAGCGGGTAATTAAAATTTTTTTCTCTATAGGGGGTACAACGTGTGCGTTGATACCGTGTGTGTGTACATATATAGAGAGGGTTCGCCGAGGTATAAGTAGGTCTGTGATACGAGGGGTGATTAATTACGCGAGGAGTATAACGGTTGCTTGTGATAATATTGAAGAAAGTTGTTTCATGGTGAAGCTATAGTAATTGTTTGGGTAAGTATCCTGCAGTTTTAGTAATATTTATAAAAATGCATTATTTAGGTGATAAATCTGCAGAGTTATAGGATAAACATGTTTTCCTGGATCGATAAATTACGTTTCGCAAATTGTTGCATTTATGTTCTAAACGTAAAACTTAAGTATAACAAGGAAGTATAAAGTACATTAAAATGTATTGAAAAGCAAGTTTAAGATGTTTACACACGCGTTTTTTCCATAAAATTTGATTATCAATAAAGAGCTAGAATCTCTATATAAATGTTCAACGTTTTAAGTCAACGAGATCACTAAGTTGGCAGACTTCGAAAGCATTAGCAACTACTTCTCAAAGATGTCTAAGACCACAATTTTTATTCTAGTAATTGGTTGGTATACTTTATCACAGTCATTGTTATTTACTTTTTAATTTATAGCTTTATCTTCATACTTATAAACAACTTTGGACGTTGCATAAAATTGATTTTATTTTTTGGAAATATAATAGCCCTTTCAGTATTGTGTACAATGGCAGCTCCTCGGGATCCCGATTGCACATGTGCTAATACAAAAGAATTGAGACTGGTATGTGGAAGCAATGGAGTAACTTATTCTAATCCAGGCGAACTTCGATGTCATAATGAATGTAACAAAGAGAGTAAGACTCCTCACTTCTGTATAAATAAACAATATTTTCTTCAATAATCTTTAAAATAATTATATGTTATTCATAAATTATTATTTTTGCGTTATACTATATTCATAAATACTATATACTTCTTTTATTTTGCAGAGGTTACCTTAGCACACTACGGCGACTGCTAATCTTGCAATGGACACTCTTCTAAATCAATCGATAAAATTGTCAAAGTCATTTCATGTTCAAACCAAATAAAAGTATTTTAATTAAATAAATATAATATATAATTCAGTAATAAGTGTAAAACTGTATTAAAAATAAATAATTACAAAAATTATTACAGAATAGTTTATTTTTCAATCTTATATTATACATAACTAATACTCAATGCAATATATATATTTGTTATTTTCTATATTTTAAGTAATACAAATAATAATACGTTAAATACCAATACATTGGTATTAAGCTTACTTAAGAAATTTTTCTAATAGAAATAATTTTTTTCATATCCTTAGTACTTATATATTTTCATATTATTTTCATAATGAAAAAATTATTTCCTTTTTATCAATAAAAATTAGCAAAAACATTATAAATTTGCCTTAATAAGAAACCGATAAGGTTGAAATGAAGGCATTGATTTTTTTAACTAAAAATTTTAGGTGTAAGTTTTTTAATATAAGCTACAGTTATCAAAAATAATAAATTTTAATTATATAAGTTTTGATCATAAACTTATATTTAAAAAAAATTCTAACTTTTCAAAAATTTATTAATTCACTTGTATCAGTTATTGTTTGATTTTGTATAATAATGCACGGTGTTTTTAGTAACGCGTATATTTGCTACTCTAATATATTCTTCTAATGGTAAACAATTTAAATGTTTTGACACCTTCGTTTCTTTTAATAAATTTCAATTATCAACAATGATGAACTTTATACAAATGCTCAACACTAATGTTCCAGATACACATTCCTTCATCCATCGCAGTTTGCAGTTTTCAAAGATGGTTAAATCTACAATTTTTATAATTCTATGCAGTAAGAGTATTGCTAAAATATTATTGCTACATATGAAATATTGTATTGCAACCAATTTTTTTAATAGTGAATTTACTTTACAGTATTCTCAGCCATTGATATATCTAACGCCACAGACAATTCTGATTGTCCATGTATAATAACAAGAGAGTTTTATCCAGTATGCGGTAGTAATGGAGTATCTTATAATCATAATGGTCAAGTTAAATTTCATAATGAATGTACCAAAGAGAGTAAGATCAGTCGAAATTTTTTAATATTTAACTATCAAATTTCAAATATTTTTGTGCTATCAAAAAATTTTAAATGTAAATATTTTTTATTTTATAGATATTACCATTGTCCATTAAGCAAAGTGCGGATCTCCCAAAAAGCGTCCATATAGACATTGATTTTAATAAAATACCAAAGTTAATTTGTAAGTAACGTTTCGGTTCTCATGACATAAATTCTTTGATGAGAGTATGTTATGTCTATGAAGGTTGAATAAAAATATTGAAAAAAATTTACTATATGTATTTGATTAATGATCCGATGTACGTTATCGACAGCAGTCCAAGAATTAAATCCATTTTACATATACTTTGTCTCCTCGTTTCTTAATTACTTTCTCAATGAAATAAACGTCAGGATTCTTTATATAAGCTGCAACTTATGATCGTGAAATGCATCTGCTATAGGTTTCCTTTCAGAGTCTTTTGATAAATACGTTACAATCCTTGTATATTGTACTTTCATTATTTTGAAAACTTCAGTTGTCCTGTTGGCAGGTATATACCTTTCGTGAATGCATGTTTATACTTTCTGATTCATATACAATTATTTCTCTTGTAACGTTCTTTTTCGATTATTTTTATGTTGCTATGAAATGCTTGTTTTATCTATTATAACAAAGATAAGTGGTTGGATGCACTATTTTATACTCATTAATTAAACTTGGAAGCGTAGGCAACTATACTTGCAATGTCCGGTTACTGTAAACTTTGTATTCGTGCTCTTTTCAGTGTCCGATGTAATAGCTTTACGAGAGCTACCTTCATCACATTATAGAGTAATGCTTGATAATTAGTTTTCTTGCTATAAGAGTATGAAAATACTAATTTTCGATAAAATGACTCAAATTTGGTTATAAAATTTTTGTTATAGTTTGAATATAAATTATTAAGATTGTTTCAGCTACATAAACCGGTAATAGAAAATAATTGAATTTTCGAGCCAGAACCGACATAACGTTCACTTTCCAAATAATCATTTAGAAATTAATAATATTAAATAACGAAATTGGGTTGATTCATTATTAAAATCATAATAAATTATACTGTTTTATTGTTTCGCATTAGTATTTTGTTAAATCAAGATAAATATTCACATCGAGGCAACATTTGGCACGATAATATATATTTTTTAAATATTTTTTTAAATTAACGAAATCATTCTACACATTCAACAATGTAATAATGTAGCTCACCTAATTTTGAGTATTACGTGAATTAAAGTATAAATTACGTTTGCACTGAATTCAAATACGTTGATACACCCACGAACCTCTTCCCGTACGAATAAACAAAGTTATTAAGAATCAACATTATTTCACCAAGCGATATCCCCGCGCACATAATATACTCACACACGCAGGCATGGACGGTTCAAAATTCAGCACCATCGTCTCATCAGCTCAACAAGTTAACCGTACTTTACGATGATGAGACTAGCGAGCAGCCTACTAATGGCCACGCCGTCATTATTTCCAAAATGCACCGCCGTCCAGCGCGCAAATATTAATTAAATGCGCGCTGCCTCACTCGCCCTGGTGTCCCGCGTATTATACTGTTGCCAGCGAGGGGTATATATACGCAATTTCGCGCGTTCAACGGAATCCAGGCTACGTTTCTCGCTTTCGGCCGCGCTTTGTCGTTTAATATTTCGTCGTTTGGAGGGTTAACACGTACTTATGGCGCTGTGATTCAACGACTTAATCAGAGGAACGAGAAGTGTAATTTATCTAATTTTTGTTCTTTGGATGTAATAATTGAATTTCGGTAAGGGTAACAAAATTTATATTATGTAGTAAATTTGAAATGACTGTTGTTTTACATTTTAACTTAATTTTTACTTCAATTTTAATTCACTTATACAAAGTTACGAGTATATACACGTAAGAGATAATGTGGGATGTAAACTCGTTAAAAGGGGCTTTTAGTCAATACGTTAATAAAATTTAACATTGAATTATCGAGGAATATAAATAAACTTCCTTATTCAAAAAACACTTAATTGATAATCAAGTAAACCACCATCAAAGTTTACAGAATCGCTACGGTATCTCGCATCTACCGCTGATTCTACACTGATAAACTAATTAGATCGCGATCAACGTATTCAAAGGTCATCGTAGATTTCGAAGACGCGACGTGGAAATTTGTTTACGCTCCTATAGCCAATTATACGTATAGGCGACAAACAGCGCAGATTACACACAGCTATATACAGCCCGAGCTAATATACATAACGTGTGCACAGTGTTTATCCATATCAGCTACCGGAATAATTATATTTATTCTCACGTGACTATCAAAACAGCGCTCGCACCTCGCTTTTTCCCACCCGTTTATATATACCCGCGCGACCTCGTCGTCGTTTTACAACCGCCAATAAATAAACCTTTCCCGCGTCCACACATTTCCGCGCATACGTTCGCGTAACGGTAATAACATGCAAAAGAGGAAGCGCGAACTGCGCATATGTACGCGCGTACGCGAGAGAGTGATAACGTCAAAGCGCGTACGCGCGTATAATACGAGCGCACTCGCACTATATGGTCACGCGTTGCTTCTTGCGCGTATATATTGTCCGCCGATAATTCGGAGCGGCGCGAACGGCCTAATTTACAAACGGTCGCGTAATAATAATGCGATACCGCGTGGCACGCGGAAGTGCGCCAGTGATCGAGAGTCGTGCGACCCTTTGTCGCGGCTTTATGCGCGTGGTTTCTCCAAAAAGCACACGTGCGCGTGCCTACACCCGGCAATTTGGAACGCGGAACGCGGCAGCGTGAAATTTTGATGCGCCGTATTTCCACTGTAAAGTTTACGCGCGTGGCGGAATTACGCTCGCGCGCGGGAAGAGAAACGAAGTTTCGAGCCCTATGTGCAGTGTGTGATGTACGGCGTTTTGGGCTTCCAGTCGAGTACAGCCGCTGTAGAACGTAATCAAGGGAATCTTATTAAGGGAATATTTTTTTACGAGGGTGCATAGTTGTAAAATGGTGGCAAAAATTTTGAATTTTGCAAAAATTTCTTGTCGCGGGGAAAAATGTACGTTTAGTATTCAAAAATATAATATAATTCGAAGTTACGCGTTTAAACTTCGTCAATATTCTAGAATGTGCTATACTCGTGTTGGAGAATCAATTTTAAGTTCGGTTTCGTGATTCGTTTCACATAAAATATGACGCAGTCGTTACCGATAAGATTAAACTCTATAAAAGAAGCTAGGGCTACCAAAACTATTAGCACTGTGACTGTGAGAACCGGATTTTTTTTATAATTTTACGTAACCATTGGTACCGTCTATTTGAAAATGTCAAAATATAGTATATTTTTCCTTTTAGCCAGTAAGTATGGATTTACAAAGCTACAATAATATTTAATTTTGTAAAAAAAATCATATCTTATATCCTGCCATTTATTTGTAATACACAAATAACTAATTTTTCAGTTTTGGGAATAGTTGCAGCGTTAGCTGTGCCAAAGGCAAAAACATGTAAATGCGTTGATCCGCGAAGATTTCGAAAGGGTCCACATGTGTGTGGAACTGACGGCATAACTTACGAGAGCAAGAGAGCCTTGAAATGTCACAACAAGTGCAGTGGAACAGGTAAACTACTGATTTGACAAATTAAGTAATTGTATAATAGAACCTTGATAACGATTCAGTATCCTTGCCATTGCTTTCTCAAACTTTTTACAGACGTAACGGTATACTCGTTCCAACCGTGTCCATGCAGATGTGCTACAACTTACGATTACCAGCCTGTATGCGCAAGCAATGGAAAATCGTATTCCAATGAAGGATCAGTCGCATGCCACAACCAATGTTATAATAAAAGTAAATTAAATTTTAGCAGTTTTTATAAATATTTTTTATGAAATCAAAGAAACAATAATGTGCTATTTTTTCTCTTTTGCAGAAATTGAGATTGTAAGTGATGGGCTTTGCAGTCAGGACGAAGGCAACCAAGAAACTCAGTCTTAGAGCGTCTTACACTTGCAAATAAATTCTTGTATAAATAAAATATTGTGTCTCTTGCTTACAAAACTTTTATATTTCATAAAATTGTTGGATATAATAAAATGCCATAAATCAAACATCCTGATATCTTTAGTCAATACTTGTGATTTTATGAAAAAATTAAATGTTGTTAATTATTTTATTTTTCTAATTGACTCTCTAATTGTCACTTTTAATCACAAATTTTATGTATTGATAATTTCAATTCGTTATAATTGATATAATTAACAAAACGCAGAATACAAACAATGAAAAAATAATCATTTTGTAGAATATAATTTCCATTAGTAAAAATATAAACGTATAAATTTCACTTATTTGTCACTATTAACTAGTAGTAGATATAACAAGATACATGTCACTTTTGCATTTTATGTTCTTCTTTTTCAATTTTTGATTTTTACAAATTTTTTAGGTTATCCAGTATTTTTCAAATCATTGCGAACAGTGGATGACAGTAATAATTTTGCAAAATTTGAAAATGGATGTGAATAATGAAAACTTTGATTTAGGATTCTGTAATTGGCACCGACGTGACCTTAATAAAATTATATT
>JAPYZO010005656.1:0-13136 GCA_030522905.1 Torymus flavipes | reverse complement strand
ATATATATATAC
This sequence comes from Torymus flavipes, assembly GCA_030522905.1. Classification (NCBI taxonomy): domain Eukaryota; kingdom Metazoa; phylum Arthropoda; class Insecta; order Hymenoptera; family Torymidae; genus Torymus; species Torymus flavipes. The sequence continues at coordinate 13,124 of JAPYZO010005656.1, read as the reverse complement.
TTCGGCTTTCTTATTTTTCTGTTTTCGCGCGCGCACTATGTGTTTGTCAGGTCGGCGGGGAATCGACATGTTTTTCAATGATCCGTGGTTAATTGCTCAGTTAGGTTGTGTGTGTGTGTGTGTGTGTGTGTGTGTGATCGGATGGTTTGTGGACTGAACAAAATTTTGATATATAGGTACTGCGACGAAAAGTATTTTTGTTTTTCTTCTTTACGCGATCGGATAATTAAAAACTCATTTGTCGGGACACTAAAAACCACATTACTAGGTCGTTATGTGCCCGACGTGATGAAACGATTTTTCGTATCAGCAGTTGGTCCTATATATTATCGTGAAAAGGAGGTAACCCAGAACTAATTCCAGAGGATCTTACTAATCCAATAACCCAAGCGCAGTTATATATATACATAACGCACGTGTGACCTTCGTTTATAACTTGCTTCTCATAGCCCTCAACAGCTCAAAACCTTGTTCAAAAACGCGTAATAAAAAAAAAACCAAAAAAAAAAACACAAAAAAAAAAAAAAAAAAAAAAATAAAAAAAACAAAAAAAAAAAAAAAAAAAAAAAAAAAAAAACCAAGCAAATCGATCGCGACAGCCGGTGCGCGGTACGTGTGCACTGATAACTCAAAAACGGCAAGGTCATGAGCGACACTTTTTTTCATTATCGTCGCGCTCTCTGCACGTCGATCCCACTCTCTCTCGATCGATGGAAGTAATAATTATGCTGTTTTCCGCATATACGCAGATTCGCACAGCAGTGTAATAAAAAGGCGTGTGTGCGTTAAGTGTGGCATTATATATGTATGTAGATTATTTCGAAGAAACCGAGAATTCGCGCGCTCGCCTTTAATTGCGGATCTCTTTCCCCTGTGTGTATACTCGGAACCAAGCGAATAAAAAAGAGTACACACACACATGAAGCTTGAAACGGTTCCACGGAATCGCCCGTTTATATTTATGATTGACCTTTGCAGGTGAAAGAGAGACGCACATCGAAGGATTTCCAAGCTCCACTCGCTCTCGGCTTATCGTCCGTGCGCGATTAATAAACCTACGTGGCGAGATTTCGCGAAATCGGAATATACCTCGTGGAAAACGGAATAATTCAGAGCTTTCCGTGTATTGGAATACAGCTGCTGCTTAACGAGAATTTCCGAGACGCGTGTGGGGGGTTCTACAGAAGTGCCAAAATCGCGAAGAATCAGTTTCGGCGAAGCTTCTCTCGCGGTAAATTAATCAATTCCGCGCGTCGCGTGTATATATACTCGCGAGAAAGAAAGAGAGAGAGAGAGAGAGAAGAGAGAGAGAGGGGAAGAACCGGTTATCGGGAACAAGTTTTTCAATGTAAGAAAGAAAGTCGCCGCACGGTTTTTTCGAAAGATATTCTCCCCGCGCGCGGTGTATAGTTCAAGTCCATTATGATGGCGGACGATCGATGAGAATTTCGAATAAAAGGTTGTAAGAGTCGGATAATTGGCCGCCTGCCCGTGTACACACGTAAAAACAAGGTGTTCTTGGCTTTTTACCAAATTTTAATAAATTTTATAGTATAGCATTCGCTACTAAAAATTTAGTTTAACCCTCTGCTACGAAAGCCCACCTTAGCCCAAAAAATTCCCACCCTTCGGGATTCCCACACACCCCAGAAGATCCACCAGCCAAAACCTATACCCCGATCCGGTCACGCTCGTCTCCGAAGTGTATAACGCCGCGCAGCAAAAAACCGAATCACCTTGCACGCGGCCTCGCGTGTGTACATGCATGCAGCAGCAGCAGCAGCAGCAGCAGCAGCGACCGCCGCACATGGCGTGTGTGCGCGATAAAACCGCTCTCTCCCCCTTCCTCTACGCTCGCGCCACGTGTCGAATGGCAGATGCCATATGCGAGGATGCTGCGAGCGCGAAGGCGATGGGTTCTGCGAATTTTTTTGGGAGGCCAGCGCCGCAGGTGAATTTATGGGGGTTTAAAAGGTGTAAAAATTGGTGATAGATGCGGATGGGAGGAGGGTTCTGCGGAAGCGTCTCGGAAAAGTAATTAAATTGCTATTATATTCGCGATTATAAATTAGGGGTTTTGAGTTATATTTTCGCATGAAAGGTAATTGCGCCATTGTATTGATAATATATGTATATATATATAGTAGTTGTCATGAGAATATAGTATAATTTTTATAGCAAATTTAATGTATAAATAAAAGAAACGCGAACAATTTGCACCGAAACATAGAACCTTTAATCTCTCACGCACTCAAAAAACCCTCAACTTCCCAACCATCCTTTAACCCAGTCATTCTAAAAAAAAGAAGAAAAAAATCTACGAAACACATTCGTGTCTTTTCTCGCGAATCTCGCGTCGACAAAGCACTGCTGCTGCGCTGGCCTAAAAAAACCGTGACGCGTAGGTGTCTCTGCACAAAGAAAACTGCGCGCGCCTTCATAAAAATACACGCACACCTCACTCTCGTCGGGGAATTTTCAGGTGGCGGTTATTTTCGGCAGAACGAAGGTTTTCCATCGTCCTGATGTCTCTCTGTGTAATACGGTATAATTTCGCGAGATCGTTACATATATGTATATATACGCAGCGGCGACGACCTTGCCGGGGCGGTAGAGCGCGTCAACCTCGTCGCGGGACTTTCAAAAGCGGTCGCTCACCCGCCGCCGCCCCGGCAAGTATAATCGCGGCCGTTCATCTTTTCTCGACTGTCGCGGCAACCCCTACAAGTATATATGTGCACATATGCGTGCGCATATGCGTGAGAACACGCGAAGAACGGAGTTTATTTTTTTCTTTATTTTTAATCAGCTCGCGTTCACTCTTCGAGATACGCATAATATATGCAAGAGCGCACAGTGAGAGAGAAAGAGAGTGCAATTGGAATGTCAGCTTTCGCGTACGCTGAAAAATGCAAAATCGCTTTATTCAGAACCGCCAGGTTCGCGGAACCGAAAATCGCTCAGCGAAAAGCAAACAGCGAGTCACGCGCAGTTATACATTCCTACTCGCCGAAACAACCGCAGCTGTTTACGCTCTGTAATACGCGGTCAATCTTATCGCAGCTCTCTTATACGCCGATTAATAAAACCCCCATTTTGTTTACACGACATAGGAAGCTACCTGTCGAAAAGACTGAGCTGAGATCCTGTATAAACCACGCAGCGAGCGTTTAGTGACGTCAGAGCGGGGAGACACAAGTCTTATATATATATATACGAAGCGTGCGAGAGAGAACAAAGTAGCTCGATGGCGAAATATATAACGTGCGCGAGCGCGCGGCAGTGAATAACCGATTAAGGCCAGTGAATGACCGGGTCACGTGGCACTCTCGCGATCGCGTTATCGCGGCTCCCTCGAAAGGTCTCTCTCTTCGAGTCGTCGTCATTGCCGTCGAGCGCAATGTCGTCCACCTTTTTAAAAATATACGCGCGCGCGCCCGCGGCCTCGCGGTCAAAAGTAAAGAGAAAGAAGAATTAAGAGTGTAACTTATGTGAAGAGCTATATGTTTATGTTTGGAGAGGTGTTTTAGAAAAAGGCGATCAGGGAGCGATGTGGATGTGTTGTCGTTGAGTAATCGAGGAGATTTCGGAGGCTCGAATGATGTGGTATCGGTCAGTTTTAAAAGTGCAGACGAGCGAGACCGTTAATGTACGCGGAATTCGAGGTGCCCGGGGTTCTCAACTGTATGGAGCGCGGCGCGGCGGTTCTCCGATATACTTACGGAGGCAATGACATTAAGCGTGCGCGTGTTTTTTTTTCTTTTCCGCGATCCTTTTTGTGCGCGGCGGTTAATTGATCGATAAACGCGTTTCTGGATTATCAGCCGAGGCTTTATCTAGGAGAACAAAAGTCTGATTGTTTTGATTCGAGAGTGCTTCGTCCTCCGATATGCGAATTGGAGCATTGACCTTTTTCAAGTTTCTTAGAAGGAAAACCTTCTTACTTTCAGCATATCACGAGGAAAAATATATTGCAGTAATAATTAATATTTGACGATGAATGAGGGAAAACTTGATATCTCATAAAAACTGTTACCGAATTTCTAGTAAAAATTGCATGTAGAAAAAGATTCCACAAAAAATTCATACATATTTTCTTTGTTCTCGAAGGGACAAAGACCAAGATTAAGAAGAAAAATAACCTTATTTGAACAAAAATTTAGTAATTGCTTTTTAATCTGAAAGCACGCTATATATTAGTATAACAATAGTTTGCGTCCCAGTTAACAAAGAAAATAGTAAGTTTTAACGGAATCTTTTTGTTCGGGTGTATTCATGCGAATAGATTACGGATTATCTACAGATTACGGATAATCTATAGATTACCCATAAACGCACATCACTGAGAGAAGGAGTCTTTAATGTTATCATGGCATTGTAACTATAACAAACGTATCTTACGAGTTAATAGTATGTTACAATGCCATGATAAGTATGAAGATTTTCTTCTTACTCTCTAAATGATCTCTCTTGAAAAGACTTTTTACTCCAGTCGAGTCTAAAATCACGCCAGCTCTTAGCTTGGAGTGATTTCGAGCTCTTTTCAAGTGAACCACAAGAAACGAGCGATATTTTATGTAATAAAAATTATCAAAACATATAAACATTAGAAAAATTTTCTCCCTGAAGCTATTCCCAAGCCCGTCCCCATCCAAGAGGAAATCTTGCAAACTGATCCCTACACTATAGCCCTTACATTCAACAGCTCGTACAAAAACCAGCTCGAAAATCCCGAGCCTAAGCACACATTGACCATCGCAACACCGGCGATTCTACGCACAGAGCCGTCGAGACGCGTGCGTCAGGGGCCGGCTATTTGACGCACTCGTCGCCTGCGCTTTTCCGCGAGCGCGCGAGATCTCCATCAAGAAGAAGGAGGAGGAGGAGGAGTAGCCTTGACTTTTACTCGCTCGCTTATCGCCGTTTTACGAAGTGCGTATATAGCTGCTTGAAAATTCGGGATACACATTATATATAATTCTTTAGCATAATGAGAAAGTTGAGAGCGAACGATGCCTCTATGCCTTTGTCGCGCCGTCGTTTATCGATTCCGTGTAGGTATACAGCTACAGACGACCGCGCGCGTGTATATCTATACACAGACAGAAAAGCTCATTAAGCGCCACTCGGCTCGTACGTAGTCGCTGTACATAAGTCGCGCGCGTGTATATCGCTTTCCGCCTCGCAGTCTAATGGCGCTTAATATTTCTTCCTCATTGTTTAGACAATGTAATCAATACCGAGCGGGAAAAAGTTGATATACCTACATTCGAAGAATTTCGCGCAAAGAGCGCGCGAGCGATTACGTAAACCGTATAGACAAGCCAATTACATCTATTTATTATCGAGGGCGCGTGTATATATTAACTATAGGCGGGCAGAGAACTGGTTTTTCGGCTGTGGCGACGGGGCAAAACCGGCGTTATCAGCTGTGCGCTGAGTTTGCGTGCCAAGCGAACGAGCGAGCGTCAAGTATAATATATATGGGAAGTCCCCGTGTGTCGCTGTATAAGTGTTAGTGAACGCGATAATGGCCCTGTTTGCGAGATTAGCGGACTTTTTTCTTTACGTCGCTCTTGTAAATGTATATGTATGTAGTAAAAATAGTGTTTCTTAATTTCCACGTTGATTAAAAAAAAGAAAAAAACAACATTGCGTTGAGAAACGCGTACATAATATACGTTATACTATACTCGAATTCCGAGAGGATGAATAAATAAACCGCCGAGTCATTGAAAAATTAGTATACACGAGAGAAACTTTCGTTCCACGTATACATATACATTTCAAAATGCTTATCGTCTTCCTCCCCACCACTCTATATATAAGGCGCAATGCCTCATCACACTCACACGCCCCAGACAGCCGAAGCCCATATATACGGTGCTCGATTTGTTTATAAAACGATCGTGAGCGCAAAAAAAAGTGATCAAGAAGAAGAGAGATAGCCGCGCGACGATTCTATCGGTGCTATTTGCCTCGCTCGTCGTCGAGCTAATAACGCTGACTGTACATTTTAATGCAAAACATTGCAAGCGCACGTGTGTGTGGGTATATATCTGGCTTCTCGCGTCCGAAGAGCTGCGTCCTTTCCACGCGGCTGAATATTAAAAGGTCGATTTTTTTTTTGTATCCGAGTATATGTGTGTATATGTTCGTCGGGTCGATCGTTTTGCGTTCGGTGTGTGTAGGACACGCAAGAGAGCGCGTGGTATTCGAATATTTTTTGTAAGTCGACTACATTTATGGTTTTGGAGAGCGATGGCTTTGTTTGTTGATTGATATACACAAGGAAACTACTACTTCTTTTCTCTACTTCGAACTCGTCGCTGGCTGCCCGCACAGTTATGAATTTTAAAACGTGCATCAACGACTCGGGTTTATTTTCTCCCGCGATCGCGCGACCGTAAACTCGTCGCTTGCAAATCGCGGTGTCCCGAACAGCAGCCATTATGCTGGATATATACCTCGAACATTGCAATTATCCTCCCGCTTGCTAGCTCGTTCATTAGAGAAGACTAAGGATGTCGCAAGCGCGAAATATTTTCGTCGCGCGCGAGCCGCGCTCATGTTGCCTAACCGCATTGTTCGGAATTTTCAAGCGTGCAGGAGAGAGGATCGAATTGTCATCGCGGGCTAAAAATATCAAGCGTTATCTGCGCGCTCGCGCGCGTACAGTTTATAAATACACGTGTGCGAGAGAGAGTTTATCAGTGCATCGAACTAACTACTTACTGGTCTATATACGTGCGACGCGGCGAATTTTCGTATAAGTAGGAGAAGGAGGAAGTTGGCTGCGGTGTGTCTCATTTTTGTAGAGTCATCGCGTGAGCTAACCTCAAAGCTCGCGGCGCTGAGTTTCTAGAGAAGGAGTCGAGGTATATTATACTGCGCTGATTTGGAGTATAATTACCTTACGACCGGGAAAATTTCGAGAATACTAAAGGATTGTAACGGAAGGGTTTCTGCGAACGACGTGTACAATGTCGATAGGTAAAATTAAGAAAAGACTACCAGCGCTAATTGCTCTATATCCCCTCACACTATACTTTCACTGTTACTTCCCAAAAAACTCAATTTCTCTCTTACACACACACACACACACATGCACACGCTCACAGAATACAAAGTAAAAACCCAGCAACCTTACTACTACAACACAAAGCGCGTTCCGGCTTCGCCTTCGCCGCGGTAGCATTGAGGCGCGAGCGCCGCGTGCTGAGCTCGCTGTCGGCCTTGGCTCTATCAAGCTCTCCGCGCGCAATACAATAGAATACACGTGTCGCGCGCCCGCGAGCGAGCGGTTCTTGAGCGTTCGCTACTGTATACGAGTGTGCGGCGAAAGGTTTCGCGTTGGGGATGAGTCTTGTTTTTGTTTTCGGGTGAATAGGTTGTGGAATTTGTTAGTTGTTAGTCAATATTTTATTGTACCGTATGTTGAATTATGTTTTTTTTTCGATTGGAAGTGGGCAGATGTTGGTGGATGTATCAGTATTGGATATATAAAGATATAGGTTAATCACGAATTGTTCTGAAATTTATTGGTTAATGTGTGAAAAGAACAGTGCGTAGTATTATATTCGTATATTATTTTGTTGCAATGATTATGTGATGGAGGAATTATGAGGTGCAGTGTGGATATGTGACAAACGTTGTGATAATTGTGAATGAAAAATCGTGTTGGATTTATGATGAAGTGTCTTTTTTATTGAAGCAGTATCATGTGTTGGTAAAGTGTATATAACTCTTAGACCGCATGCAATATATAGACGCTCGTATAAAAGTTTTTTTTTTACGTCGCTATATTTGAAATACAAATTTTTCAGACATACCTGATTATGTTAATCGCAATTAACTATATGTATATGGGCAACTTACACTCGATACATATTAACGGAGGCTTTAAAATATTTTTGCCTTTTTCCTGAATTTAACAAAGAAGACGATCATACGTGGATCATATAAACTGAATTATAGTAAACGCTGATACTGTAATAAAAAAATAATGCCCACATGCATATATGTATATAATAATACAATTTACCTATATTATGTGCGCTCGATTTGATAAGACAAACGTGCCTCCCTCACACAGAACAATATCGATAAATCTTCGCGATCTGAGCTTTTCACAGCTAATTCTTATTTTCTATATTTTTTTTTCTTCTCTCTGTCATCATTTCGGAGCTCGTGAAAAATGGAAAATCAGCAAATGGCCGACATTTTTCCGCAAGCGTACGGAATACATATTATATCTTGACGACGAATGTCGCTGAATAATTCACGATGCCTTTCCTGCGTGCGCGCAGGCTGACAAAAATTATACAATGGCGCTTGTTGAATGAGTATTATGCTTGTCGTGAGGTGTACGTGTGTGTGTGTGTGTGTTTGTGTGTGTTTGTGTGTGTGTGTGTGTGTGTGTGTGTGTGTGTGTGCGCGTGCGTGCGTGCGTGTGTGTGTGTGTACATATGATGGTTTTGAACTTGAATGAGTAGTATGATAATTCGCCAAACGCCATGTTTTTTTTTCTTCCTCTTTTTTCTTAAAATCTAGTTGCCTATTACTACATATATTCGAGAATCAAAATCGAACAAACCTCAACAGCGATTGTATAAAATTTTGGAGCAAGCGAACAAGTGTGTGCCACACCGCCTCTTCTCTATTCGTCGTTGTCGACAAGAAAAAATCCTCGCGGCGCGACCTCGCAAACACGAGAGAACGCGTATACACAACCTTCTCGCACAGTGTTTTCCTTTAACTTTTTCTTTCTTTTTCTTTGTGCCTTGTATTGGCGACAAGTCTGATGATTTTATTTTTCGAGGCTCTCTCGCCGGTGTGTGGAAAAGCTGAGCTCGGGGCACTCTCTGCGGTGATAGAAAGTGAAGGTGCGTACACTCGCTCGGCTTTCACTGCTCGAGCAAATACTTGAGTGTGTATTTGTCTGCGTGTCATATATAGAAATCGCGCGCAAGAATTTCGGAAAAACTTTCCTCGGTTGTATATAGTTGTGGAAGGTCAACGGAACTTTTAACATTTTATAGATGCAAGTACTGGCGATTGGTTTGTTCGATTTTTCTTTTTTCACATATACCACGAGCTTTTCATTTGAAGCGTGCGTGGATATGGAGCACGATGAAAAGAGCAGGTACACACATGTATCCGTGTATTATATGTATGTTTCGAAAATAAAGTAAAATGTTGCTTGACCTATCTGTCCCGCCGCGATGATGTGTTTACACTCGGCTACCCCCCCACATAGTGCGATGAACCGCGCGCGTGCCGCATGTGTATATATAATAACCCACTGTTTACCGTCTACATTACCCCCGAATTGACAATGATAAATAAAATCTCTCTTATTGCTCGATTTGTTTAATAATCATAGCCAGCCGATTGCCTGTGATGCGGCTAATAATTGTCAGCAACCTCGCAGTCTTGTGCGTATTAACGGCAAGTCTGTTGAACTTGGGCAGCCGCCTGTCTCGATCCAGATAGAAATGTTGGTGGTGCAGGACTTTTTTGACCAGTGGTTGACAACAGAGACACTTACCTTTCATATTGGAAGCTCTCTGCGTTGGCATCTCGCTGCTAATCATCGCCTCGCAGCCGGTGGCCTCCTGGCCAGCTCCTTGCTCCTCTGCAGCGTCGCCTTCAGGATCGGGCGACGCCGGTGAATCGCTCATCTCGAGCTTGTTGATGCCCGCTGTCAGTGTGAAGTATCGCATGCCGTCCGTGGACGCGAACCTCGTAGATTTAGTACCGATGACAGTAAGCGGGCGGTCCTCCAAATCACTCAGATCCTCGTAGTAGCCGCTTTCGTGCTCCGAGTTCTTAGTCTGCCGCTGAGACGTAGCGCAGCCGGACAGCCTGTTTGACGACGTGGAGGAGCTACTGCTGGCGTTGCTGCTGCCGCCGCAAGAAGCCGAGTCACCGCAGAGACTGCTCCAGCTGCTACTGCTAACGCTCGCCACTGCCTTCGGGAGGAGCGATGTCGCCCTAAACCTCTGCTTCGGGGCCTCGCGGATCGGGAATTTGTGCTTTAATTGCCTCTGGGACTGCATCTTCGTGGCTGCTCGAATGTTCTAGCGAGCGAGCCTGTATATATACTTGAGATGTTGTACTACACCGAGAGGTCCTCGTCTTCGGGAAGAGTCGATGTCAAGCCTGGACGCGACAACACACCGCTCTCATCGTCTCTCTCGTACTCGCTATATTCACCAGCGGAGTATACACACTTTATTACAACGAGAGGAGCTTCACTCACACCGAGATGTTCCTTCTATAAGCACTGATCACTTTATTTATACACCTACACTGTATAGAAAAATCTATGTGTACCTGGCCGGTATATACTAAACGAGCAGCAGCAGCAGCACGTCGTTCTCACTCTCTTGGCGCGCACGACACTGTGCACTCGAGCGCTTGCACTATCCTACTGACATAGAATACGGCCGCCGCCGCCGCCGCTCTCTCTCTCTCTACCCCTACCAGAGCGCCGCCGAGCGGTGGGGGAGAGAGAAGTGGGGGTACCCTGTTGCGCGCCGACCTTGCGCTCCGGAGGCTATTAACTATATGTTGTATATACGGTTTCGTAAGGAAGAAAGAGGGGAAGGCATTAGGGGCAGGGTGCAAGGTAACCATGACTGGTGGTGGTATAGAAGATGCCAAGTGGTGAATTGCTTGCTAGCGAATGGGGGTGCAATGGTTAGCAAGGAGGGTAATATGCTTTTTGGATGTGCGTTATTGTTCCTTGGATATATAATAATATATTGTTCAATGATTGTAATCGATAATAAATTCTTGTATTTGTACAACTGTAATATTATTCGCATAACAACTATTTTATTATACCTAAACATTATTTTCAAGCATTCGTGAATATTGTATCGATCGATTCGTATGGGATGAGAATTATCGAATCTCGATCTCGGTAGTAAGTATACCTGGTATTTAATACCAGAGTCCTTTAATCAGTAGGCCGATACGCTCGAGCGCATCGCTCGATTCATCGTGTAACAACGCCTGCATCCACATACATACATGTATACAGCGAGTAGTCGAGCGAAAAATTTTTACTACCCAGTTTCGTTTCGTTATGCTTTAACTCTGCACAATCTGCGACGAAAAGATGCCGCGTAGTTTCGCCGAAGCTGAAGCGGAGAAAGGAGAAGGAGAAAACTCCCTTCCCCATGTGTCGTAAGCATTCGCAACTGCGGAGAATCCCGCACGCTCCTCTCTCTTTCCTCCTGATGTAATATACGCTCTTTATCACCATCGGCCACACGAGCGGGCATATTTTGCGGGCTCTTTTCCGGATTAGCCGCTCTCGCGACTTTAGTCCCGCGCGCAACGGGGACGACGCCGGCAGTGGCGTTCTCGCTCCAGCGCATCTGGATTACGTAAGCCAATAAAGCGAGCGAGCTACGGAATGCATTTCGGAGCGCGAGCCGCCTGTATGAGCTTTTATACGTCGTTCTCGTTTTTTTGTCTTCTTTTGTCGTTGCGGCTGAGAGATAAGAGAGTGAGGTGTGAGTACTTGGAGGAACCGTTGGTAGTTGGTGTATATGGCACGATGCAAAAATTAGAAAATAAAATTTTAAACGCGAATTGTCTTTGTTTTTTTGCATGCATTTGGAGGTTTCTTGAAGTTTGAAACACGGAGAAAAAATTTTGGGGTAAAAATTATGATATTTGATAGTAAACGTTACTGGACGTTGGATACTTTTATTCTGATGAAAGTTACAACAATTTATAGTAAAAATTGCTATTATTAATATATGCATTGCCATGTTCACTATCGATACTCGTTCAGAGTTAAAATATAGATTAAAGTTAAAATATCACTATAGATCAGAGTATAAAAAATACCACCCAATAAGAGTTCCTTGCGGCTCACCAATTCCTCTCTTATAGAAAGTGCCGAATCACTCCGAGCCGACAGGCATAATTTCATCTGGTTGCGTAGACTGATTTTCACTCGATTGGAGTAAAAGGTCGCTCCAAAAGATGTTTAATGTGGCACACAGACAATCCATCGTCTTTTAATCATCTTAAGTAATAAATATAAGTAACTTAACTATTGCGAAATTATTCACTTCAGGTGCGCACCTCAGTATAATTATAAAAAATTTTTCATTTTTCCTCCCAATGGATTAACTTCTTCACCATCAAAGATTGTACGCCATTTCCACGCCGCACCCACACACTCCATCCCATCCACCTTAGCAACCAAACTCCCCTTTATAGCAGCCCGGCACATACCAGCGAATCTGGCAACCCTTGCTTTACAGCATTGTCGCCTTAACAATCCCGTTCCGCGAAATATAACCCTGTCAACCGTGCTATACTCGCGCAACGTGCTCATGCTCGCGCACGCGCCTCTTAACGGTACATCGCGTTTCACTTTCTCTCTCTCTCTCTCTCTCTCTCTCTCTCTTCTCCGCGTGTGCGCGCGGAGAAGCACGTGCGCGATTAAAAGGACTATATAAGAGAGGACTTGTTACCGCGCGCAGTGTGCGTACGTGCGTACCGTCGCGGTGCGCCAGCAAAACTTTCGAGGTCGAAACGCAGAGGATCGTGTAATTAGCCATTTTTGGGATTCAGTCGCCGGGTGCTTATTCTCTCTTTTTTTAACGAGTTGATGAAAATGCGCGTGATGGTGAAAAATTCGCACATATATATATATATATATATATATATATTTGAATAAGACGAGGAAATTATGCATGGCGTTCTTATGTATATAAGAATGCGGCGATGTACCGTTATTGGGTATATTATTTTTTACTGTTACGCAGAGAGGGAGAGAGAGAGAGAGAGAATTTCATTTGCCCATGATTGTGTCTAGATCGAGCGTATATGTACACTAATAATGATCAAGTGTATACGAAAGATATCCGGTGTAGTTGTTAATTAACTGTGAGATTTATGTTAATAAACAATCAACGACGTTTCGGTTGCGATGCCTTATTGCCGCGGACGGTTCATATAGCTTATTAATAAATTTCTCTAGTTTGAAAGACCGCGATGCACTCGATGATTCTCGCAGCTATTAATGTAAAGCGTTACTTTGAATGTTATAAATTTCACTAGCACATTTTAGTAGATTTCAGTTTGTTTTTTTT
>JAPYZO010005655.1:0-10037 GCA_030522905.1 Torymus flavipes | reverse complement strand
AGCAATAACGTTTAGAATATTTTGAATTTATAATAGTCACATATAACAAATAAAATAACAGCAGTACAGATTCTTTTAGTAACTTGTATTTATTGCACTTGTAATCAAGGAATTTTTTTCTTTAAATGATTATACAATATATATCAGTTTGTTGGTATACAGAAGAAATATAATTATATTATTTGAAATGTTTAACATAGTGTTTTTTCGTTTTCTACGTGACTAGATTATAAAAAAGCAATGACATTTCATAAGATTTAACAATATTTTTTAATATTACGGATCACAAATATAGCGAATAGAAATATCGAAGTAGAGTAGACTGTGTTGTTGCGCAGTGCACTATAATTACAGCCACACGATTCCATGATTTTCTCAATCTTGCTTGTAGGGTCAATCACTTATCAGAAAAATACATTCGTTTAAATTATTTATCTTCTTTTTCGCTCCTCTACTAGCATTCCACTTATTTCCTTTTCTAGGTAGTACTTAAAGTTACCCTGTACAAATTATTTTCACTCAAATCATCGTGCACACTATTTTTTTTTTTATAAAATGAAATATCTCTAGGCTAAAAAGTTGAGTACACAGCATATGCTTTTATACAAACATAATATCAAAATGAACGTTGACGAAATATATTGCGTATAATTACATATAATATATAAATAACTATTTATCTGGATTTTATAACAATACTTATCTTACGTTAAAAGATAAAGTTTGCAGATTTCACAGTGGAAAATGTCGTTTGACGACTAAAAAATTGTAAGCAAACGATTGAGGCGTGTATATTCATTGTATATTAAAAAATTGTAACAGAGATAAAACATCAATTTTCTTTTTTGTATTGAAATATTAATTATCGTTTATTATTATTGTAGCGACAACAAATCTAGACTGACTACCTACTCTTCTTTATTATTTTATTGAACGTAATTCTTATGCTGATAAAAAGACAGTCTATGTTTTATCATTGTTAAAATTTTATGTTGTTCTTGTATAAATAGATTTTGAACCATTTTTGTACAAGAAATATTATTTGACATTTTCAAGATGGCAATAAAATTTTAGTTTTTAAATCGAATGTAGATGTAATATGCCATTGAAGAATATAATGAAATAATGTAATTAAAAAATAAAATTTTACTTTGTAATGTAGCTATTAGTTTTACTTTATAAAATATATAAAATAGAACCACTTTTTGAATGAAAAATAAAAAGTATAAAATACAAATTAAATATCCTTCAAGAGTCAATTATGCGTGAACTTTAAATTACATATTTATGTCAAAAATACGTTACATAATATATTTCTCCAACAATTATTTGGTCGACATGCTAAATGCAAATTTTGAGTGTAAGTTTTTTCATTCACTGAATGCACGCGCATGTACAATTTTTTTTTTTTATAAAAAAAATGATCCGCGACTATCAATGTACATTTAAAAAATGTACACAGTGGAATGTTAAAGACATCATAGTAGATCACAAAATGACAGTGATCGATTATTGACAAAATATTGTTATTTGTATAATACTAGAATATAATAACTTGTACAGATACATACAATTGAAGCATTGTGGTTCTAATTTAGTAGTGCGTTTCATTCGCTTTTCATTAATCAAAGCATTGATAATTGAATTAAAAAATGGTTTTAAATAATATATAATTGTTTCAAAGAGATAACATTGCACGAAACATAAGTAATTATCAGGAATTATAATATTCTCATCTTTTAACTTTGTGCATACAGACCAACATGACAAACAGTATGTTTGCAAATCTTACATGTTTTGTTGTTCTTCTGTTAAACTACAGAATTTTTAATAAATACTGGCTAGGAAGCTAAATGTATTGTAAATGGTTTACATATTCTTACTTCTAATGTTTTTCGCTAAGTTCTTCATTATGCACAAATTTTATCATTCGTTACATTTTTCTATTCGCATAAAATGCGTTTGTATTGTTACCAAGTTCATTGTCATATTTATTTTGTATAAACAGAGTAAAAATAAAGAATTACTGATTTTTTACTACTATGTTGATATTTAATATCGTAAAAATATTAAACTTCATAATATGATTTATATCAAAATTAGATACGTGATATGTCAAAATAAGTAGTATTTTCTTTCTTTTATTTTATATATTTAAAAAATATACTTTTTAATGCATAATTCACTCAAATATTATAGTGAAATAATTAATAATGCAATGAAAAAATTTCTTCCAAATTTGAATTTGAAACTTCAATAATAATAAAAAATCAATAACACTTAGAAATAAATGTATAAGATACATTTCGCTCCACTTTTCTACTTTGAAGATAATTTTTTGTATTTTGTCTATATATTTTAACAGCCATATTCTCTATTATACTGTATAAAATTGCAGTATAATCATTATAGACACTACTCCAATATTGCGTTTCGTTCACTTTTGATGTGCGATTCGTTCGGTTCTCGAGTTTTATTATATGATTACTAGTAATTTTAATTTCAAAAATCATACTTGTATAACTTGTATTGCTTACTTTTAATTTATGTTTAACCCTACCTAAATAAATAAATAAATAAGGGCGTAGACTAAGATTTTAACAATTTAAATAAAATGATTGAAACTAAAATTACTGTACATCACGTAAATCAACAGTATGTATTTGGTTATAATACAAAGAAAAAAAAAGTATTAACGCACATTGTATTTTATAAACATTCAAAATTTAATTAAAGACGAGCAAAACATTTTTTAATTTTTCTCCAATTTTGAGATTTGTTAAATTTACGATTTCTTATAAAAAATTCACGTGTATTCGATAATGGTACGCAAGCCCAAGAGTAGCGAAAATTTGGCAAGGAGAACAAGGCATTCATCAAAGATTTTAATGTCTATAAATTTGCTGATACAATAAATACGTGAAGTCATCATTACACTGTATGACATCTGTATGCGAGTGACAATTACAGAATACTCATTGTGAGATTTAGGAAAACCTGTTAAACTTGTAATTTATAATATTCGTTGTCATATTGCCTCAGAAAAATATATTAAAAGCTAGATTGTCTTCATGTTATTCTTTCAAAAATACTATCAACTATAATCATTATAGTATTATATTACAACTTTTCATTAAAATATTATCATTGTAGCAGAAACTTTTAATAATTTTCAATTCCTTAAAAATATGTTAGTGAAAAATTATTCTTTAATTGTCACTCACATCCAGCATTTTACAAGATTTGAGCGAGTTTCTATAATCTTCTCAAAATTTAATAAAAAGTAACCCTATATAAGTGTCTATTTTTCACGATTGCGGTTTTTAAAGACCAGCAAGTAAAGGCAACATTTTTTAAGTTCATTGTCAAAACACATTTATCATTTCCATCCGATTGAATTAACAAGAACGTTTCTTCTATTAACTGCAAAAAGTTAAAAAAAAAAACGAATTTCTGACTAACAATCTCTAACATTCATAAATAAATTTCTTTCACAGTTAAACCAACTAAATTACTCGCTTTCATAATAATTTATTTTCATTACGACAAACATTATTAATCATTCGTTCGTACCACCTTGAACAAGTGCTTTCTTTTTTAACGTCTCTCATAAAACTTTCATACTTTTGCAATAAAATATAATACGATAATTAATAACAAACACATATACAATTAGGGAAAAGCAACATATTAATCTAAGTGACCGCAATAATCAAACATAAAATTCATGCCTTATCTACGTAGCTTAAAATATATACAAACTACAAATCAGACCTAATATATATCGAAAAATATTAAAGAAAATATCATATAGTACACAATTTTATGCAAAGGGCATAACTCTTCAAAACTCTAATAATAAAAATAAATCTCTGCACTTTACACTTTGTAAATGGCACAAATATTTTCGACACTTCACTTTTCTTTTTTTATCGTTAGATATTCATTATCAATCAAACTTATAGGCGCTACGATTAGTGAAAAAATATTTCTACTCTACAACAAATTGAAAACTTTAATAAAAAAAACTGCACAACTAGTAAATTCATTAACGTCAACTGTATTAAGCTTTTAGAGATTAATGTTTAACAATTTTTTAATTTTATGAATTTTGTTTTTCAGTTGTGATTGAAAAACACGATAAATTGACTGAATTGCAAACATCTGATAAGTGTACATTCAGATTAAAAAATGTTGTATTTTAACCAGCTATTAAAAAAACCAGGCATGAATAGTCGCAATTATATTTACAGATTAATACTTTTTAAAAATTAATTTGGTTCATAGCGTTATTAAACGTGTTACTCTTTTAGAAATCATCTGCCATTTTTATTATAAATTCTGAAATTTCATAAGAGCATTATAAAAGAAGCTCTGCTCTCTATATCTTTCCATTAGTAATACTTTCTTCAATGTTAAAATTTCCAATATACTATAATTTTATAAAGCCAAATTGTTCAAAAAAATTGAGCTTTTCTAAACTTAAACGAATGAACGATAATAAATCATCATTCTGTGACAGTTTTCTTTGTTTTTAATACAACTATATGTGTTGTTAAAGTATATTTACAATCTATAAAATTGTATTGAATTTAAAGAGCAAACAATAACTTTATGCAATCGAAAATTACATTTATATTATTAAAAACTATAATTATAGCGATCCAAGATTTTATTACAAACGCATGAAAAACATTGTGAAAATAAATTTTTAATCGATTATAAATAAGTTAGTCACAAGATTTAAAAACAAAAAATAGAAATATATTTAAATACCAAAAAGACTGCAGACAAAACTATTAATAATAAATAACATTAAAATACATAATTCGTTACTTAGAAAAATTACTTTAAATACCCAATGAAAAAATACACTTATCGATAGACTTTCCCGTACAAAATATGGGACAAATTGGAAAACATAATTGCTTTTTTACAAGGTCATAATAACTAAATGTAATCGTTTGTAATAAAATCGAATCTCACTACTCGAGAAAAAGGCTTGGCAATAACATCCGCGCTCTCGGCTAAAACTTAACGGCCACGTAGACTGTCTACAGAGACAAGAAATAATGCACAAAAGATCGAATAAGAGTCGTGCGATCATTCATGCCGGGTTGAAGAGCAGGCCGGGGTGTAGTCGTCGTCTTTGTGTTTGCCGCTCCTCGTCTTTATGGCGGGGAAGCCCCCAGCTCAACTGTAGCCGAACTGCAGCTTGCGGCACTGGCACAGCCACTTGATGATGCGCGCGTTGCGCTCGACGATGCTCGGCGGGTCGCCGCTTCTCTGAGCGCCGCCGCCGGCGCCGCCACCCACGAGGCACTCGTCGTTCTTGGCGCTGCAGTTGTTCTGCCAGTGCAGCTGCGTCGAGTTGCCGGCGCCGGCGTTGCCTGCCGCCCAGGACGAGTACAGCCCGAGGGCCGAGTCGACCGAGCTCACGCTGTCGAAGAAGACGGGCGAGCTTGACTTGGACGAAGGCTCCGTGATCGCGTGGTAGTCGTCCGGGTCGAGGCCCAGCCTGTCGAAGAACGACTCGAGCTGCGTCATCGAGCGGGGAGGACGTGCCGGGAGCTTGGGGCCCCGAGGGCCCGCCACGCCGCCGTGGGAATCGTGGCGCCAATAGCGGTCACTGATGTCCGACTTGGAGCGCAAGATCGGCCGGCCACGACCTTCCTTCCAGCCGTCTGAGAATCTGCGAAAAATTACGATTACAAATTGCACTGCACGTCTAGGATATCTTCATTCACGATTATATTATGTATGTCGAGACATGATTTCATCGGAAAAGCTCGGTTTGTTAAGTTGACTACGGGATGATGGGGAGTATACACGAGGGAGCACCAATATTTTTTTTTGTCAAATAACGAACAAATTTTTATTTTTAGTAGTAACATAGTATTTAGCATAACAAATAATGTTCATGTCCGTATACTGATAAAAAGATATCTTAGTAGCAAGTAGAATCCACTTGATTCAAGAGGAAAATAATTTTGTTTTATGACACTAGTAGCGATTTACTCTACTAATCACGAATAAAATCTTCGAGACCATCTACTTGGTACAAGCGGATTGATACTTAATTCAAGTATCAGTATATTAAAAAATCATGAGGTGATTTTGAATTATTAAAAATTGAATATTCTCAGTACGAAAATAAATCTATTGTATTCAACAATCATTTTAATTTTTTAGAAAAATAAACATTCTTAGTACAAGTGGAAATCCATTATATTTAATAATCATTGAACCTGATCTGTTTATTGTTAACAATTAAGAAATCTAAGCTTGAGTCAAAAAAAAAATCATGTAAAAGTAAACAAAATTTGGAACTTATAAGAAAATGAAATTTAGTTGCAATTAGTAGATTTCTCCTCGCTTCAGAGATAATTATTTTTGCTTGCAATGTAACGATTATTGAAGAAACAAAAACTTCTATTCACATGAAGAAGTCGATAATTTTGCAGAAAGTCTCAATATACTAGCTGATGTTAGTAGATTTTGTTCTAATGTAAGCAGGTGTTTCTCAAGTAGATTCTTCTACTTGCTTCCAGTATCAACTTTTTCAGTGTAGATGAAAAAAAATCAACAAAAAACTGACAAATCGCTCTTTTTTTCTTTCTAATCGATTCTGCTAATTCGACAGAACCACCGCTTTTAAAAATGTTGCTCACGTTAAACTGAAAATTCATTATTACAGAGAAGTGGGCAGACGACTGGAGGCGTACAGCGAAACACGAGAGAAAGAGAGAGAGAGGGAGAAAGAGTGGAGGTCGCTTTCGCGCTTTACCTCGAGTTACACGTGGGACTGTAATCCGTCTGGCTGTTGCTGCTGTCGGTGTCGGGGCTGTAGTGCCTGACGATGGCGGGCGGCGGCGTGCCGTTGTTGTAACTGCTGCTCTTCCGCGACCTGTCGCGCTCGGTCGAGTGCTGGGTCGAGGCGCCGCTGTCCCGCCGCACGTGACTCCAGCAGTCCTACAATGCACAAAGCCCCTTTCATACACATGTATCTATACACAAGTACACGCACGCTCTCTTTTATTGGCAAAGTGTCGCGAATCGATCGAGCCGGCCGCGCGCGCATGGGGGAGTTCGCGAAACTCTGTATTTGCACGACAAACATATATTGCCGCGCGATGTTTTCTTCTATATTATTTCGACATGCCGAATCGACGTTTCTGCCGTTAGTGCGACGCTTTCGATTGCTTTATTAGCCAGAGCCGTGTCGGTTCTCGTAAATGATATAATGGATTAAAGCGACGATATAATTACGAAATATAAAGGACAATTATTGTTTATTTTATAGATGCATTTCACAATTGACGGTTGGCTGCAGAAATTAAGTAATCCGAAATAATATCAACATTTAATATATTATTACTTCACAAGTTTTTCATAAAATATACATTATATGCTGAACTATAGATGGTCATAAATATATGATATATGAAAATACTTCTTGAATTTGTACAACGTATTTCTTACATATTGATTTCGAAACGTCGAAACTGTCGAACGTCTTTTAGAGAAACTTCCGTATTCAGATATTTTTACATCAACACAATTACTTATCTTCTTCACAAACGCGTAAAAAAGTGATAATTTCAATACATTTAACGGAACATAAAATAAAAGCGATACTGCTGTTTACGAAATAAATCAATTCGATGATTACCTTGTCAAAGATAATTATGAATTTATTTCAATCGCGCGCGTGCTGCTTATATCTGAACAATGCAATTATAAATTCCAAATTTATCGTATAACACCGATAACAATTTCAGATTCACGGTATAATACAAGTTCAGAAGCGACAATCGAATTTTTAATTAAAAAAAAGAAAAACATACTGACATTTCCGAAGAAAATATAATAATAATGGCTTACCTGTATCCTGGGCGGGGGCTCGCTCCTGTGGGTACAGTGTCCGGAGGAGCCACCCGAGTCCCGCGCCGTGGCGCCGTGGCTGAGCTTACTCGAGCCGGATGACTTTTGCGTGCGGCCGCCGGACGACAGGACGCTGCTCGCGTCGCCGCCGCCCGAGCCCATCGAGCGCCTGATGTGCCGCGAGCTGCAACGTTTTTTGCTACCTCTTTCATAACTGGCGAGTGAACACGAGCTCGAATTAGACTTCGCGAGGGACTTTATGTACAAGGTTCGGGAAAATTCTCTTTGCTTTCTTTGCGGGGTGCTCTATTTACATGTGCAAGGGAATAAGGTTTGATATATACTTGCGAGAAGAGGCTCGTTTGAAATTCTAAACTTTAGAAAATGTTTTTCGCATTAAAATCAGCATTTTGCCGCATTTAATTTATATACAGTAATTGACATTCATTAATTGAAGATACTAACGAGGAATATTAACTTCAATCGCAGTTGGACTTATATTTACGTTCTTAACATCTCCATACTGAATCATTATTACGTAGATGTATGTATACGAATGCATTGAGAATTCTAACGAGCCTCTTCTGAGTTGAATGTGCTCGTTGCATAATACTGGTAATGGTACGAGGTAATGAGTTCTACTATCACAAATCTCGTTATACTTCTATAATGGTTTATTACTACTGATGATGCAAAGAGGATTCTATATATTCAAAATTATTTCTAAAGCTTTTTCAGATACTACTTATAATACTGCATAAAGCTACAAAGTGGAAACGGTTAAAAAGAAGTTTGTCGATAAAGACGTTAAATATAGTACATAAAAATCAACAATATTAAAAATTTCATAAATTTAAAAAGTTATAGTGAATCCATCGTTAACAAACTTCTATTCCCGTTCCGTTGCACCTTAATTCCAAACAACTACATAAGCTACAAACATAATCAAGAATTCATCTCTCCTCACCTTCTGTAACACATGGAGTCCCGGTTAAAGCTGCGATCCGAGTAATCCGAGCCGGTCTCGCAGTCCGGACATCCGGGGCTATTCTGCTGCTGCTGTTGTCGCCTCGTGGATGACTTGACGGAGTCGCGTGGCGACAGCGAGGCGCGCCGGCGCGTGCTCGTGTGCAGGTCCGGCAGGGATTTGTGGCAGACGACGGCGCCGATAGGCTCGATCGCCGAGGACGCCGCCGAACTCGGACCCTCGCGCTCGCCGTGGTGACGGCTGTAGCCCGAGGAACGACCGCTGCCCGGGCGACCCGCACGCACTCCGTGCGAGTGCGAGTTACTGCGGCCGAATTTGAAGCGCACGTCGCCTTGGTTCGTCGTCGCTGCCCACTGTGGAGTTGCAATGGTTATGGTTTAGCACATTTAATGAGCCATAGCGTCGTGTACAGTATGGTAAGAGCTTTCTTATGCCATTTTAAGTAAACATTTTTATTGAAAAACGATTGGATATTTAGTTGTTGAACATGATTTTTTTCTTCTGCTCAGTCAATAGACTTTCAATATGCAATAAGGTGACAAGATGAATGAGTTTATAAACAAATAACGTCAAGTATGAGGCTATACATACTTTATAAAATTTACAAATCGGAGCGCTAATGAAAGTGCTATAAGCACAATTCGCAATCCACTCCATTGATTCTTTTATATAAATGAAAAAATGAAAGCTTTATCTACGTTGAATTCGAGATTTACCGCGTTGGTTCTTGTATAAATAGAATGTTTAGAAAACCGAATGTCTTGTACAACGATAAAACCCCCTGATTTTGTAGCAAAAAAAAAAATAGTCCGATCGTAATTTCAATAAATTATCACGCCAGCATTACTTCTCATTTTTACAAGCAACGTAAAATTGTTCTCCTCTGCGTCCATAAAACGTCAATTTTCAAAGCTCTACTATAGTATCTATAAATCTCTTCGACACCTATAGTAGCATTAAATGCTATTAACCACTTTATTAGCCCTGTATTAAACGCTATAGCTTTTTCATTCGTCAAACTGGTTTCCCTGTGATAAATGCAAATTTTCGCACTCAATCGTTGGGAAAAACCAAAACTGCTCGACTTTCGAACGACTGTCCAAAAAAGCCCAAAAAACCCTTTGACAATTTCTCCTTTCACGCGACGAAGGAAAGCTCGCGTCCA
>JAPYZO010005654.1:0-10037 GCA_030522905.1 Torymus flavipes | reverse complement strand
GTGTGTGTGTGTGTGTGTGTGTTAAGCTAATTATACAGTATATATCGCTTCTAAACCACAGACTTTGTAACTGTCGCACTTGACTTTACACAACGATAACTCCATTTCACCAATGACACGTACGGCAATCAATCTTCCCAAAGCTCAAATCTAGATCCACCGCGCGCGCGGCTGCTCGTAATCGATTACTCTCACGCTCATTACGCTCATATCGTACTAGTGCCTCACGACAGCAGTATATAGTTTTTTTCTCCACACGAAAAAAGACAAAAAAATAACGTTAAAATATAAAGAAAGAAATGAAACCATATAAACTCTCACAACTCTTCGGCTCTTTCTTTCTTTTTTTCCGTATTATTATAAATCTTACAAATAGAGGAGAAAGAAAGAGCGGAGGAGGGAAAGTGATTTACGACCGAGCAGAGCGCGAAGCCCCGCACACGTGTGGCGCCGTCGACACCACCCCTGCGACCAAAATAACCACCTGCTTTCGCTCTCGTTATTGTAACTTTTCTACGCCTCACATACACACACACGCGCGAGCGGGGCGCTTTTAAAGATTGAGAAGGCGATATTTCGGCAAACTCGGAAAGTCGATACATTCGCTGTCGGCGTACTGCTGCTACTGTAGGACGAGGAAAATAATTTTATTGTTTCAGACGTTTTGCGGCATGCGTGTGAAAATGTTTCACATGCGAGCACGTGGAACTAGTTGGAGTGAAGTTTCAGGGGTGTTACCGAGGTTTTGGGTTTAAACTACTGGTGATTTTTTTTTTTCGATGAATGGAGAATTAAAACAATTGTGTTTTTGGGAACTCGATTTTTATATGGATATTTAAAATGAAGGAATAAAGAAATTTTTGCCATAAACATACTAGAATTTTCTGCTCTCAAGCGACCGTCATTTGCAACTTTGAGCTGGTTACTTCTATTGAAGTTCACTCGCGGTCTATTATTGTAACATCAATAAAGTAGGAAGTGTGTGCGTGTGTGTGTGTGTGTGTGTGTGTGTGTGTGTGTATTGCTGACTTACAAACATGCAATCCATCTCTGATTAAGGATAATAAATTTTAATGCAAACAGCCACGTTTCCTCGTTACTTTTTGATATCGCGCGCGGCTTCTCGATTACGACCACGTGTGCGGCTCTACGTGTTTCACTTGCCGCGGGACTATTTAATGATGCCCGGAATGTGGCGTTTATTGATTTTAGGAAAGTCAAGTGGGCATTCGGATTTTCTCAAGGTCTTCGCGTCCGCTTCCTGAATGTTATTTTTAATCGCATGCGGCTTTAATAATGCAGGTCGCGAGCATTCGATCCCCTCAATTTCATGGATATGAGCATATAGTTTTCGAGAAATTGTCTTTATCGTTTTTCATATCGGTGTTATTGAATAGTAGCGCTTAAGTATTTATATACGTTTGATAAGGATTGTCGACGAAAAATAATTATTTAGACATGTGAAATTTTTTAGTTTTAATTAAATTTCGTATACATTAAGTTAATATAAAAGTTTTATTTTACCTTAAACTTACTTACCAACAATAACCATCAGTTCGTGTATTTTATCGAGTTTGTTTTCGAGTAAAAATCTGGAAGAAAGTCCGATCTCATTTGCATGAACTTCGTAATAAGCATACGCTTTTTGAGATTCTAGACTTTTTCAGTTTATGAACCCAATGTATCATTTAGAAAATGTAGGTGATTTTTTAATACTATACACATTTTCATTTACACGAAAAATGAGAGCTTTTCGCATCCGAATCATGGATTTCGTTATAAAAAAATTCAGAATTTCATGGTTTGAAATTTCTTTTTTCTCTAATGATTTGATGAAAGGCAAATTTAATCATTTTTAGGCTTTCTTTCATTTCTTACAACATACCAAGGGATTAATATTTTTAAATAAATCAAAGCTTCTATTTATTTTTGCATGGTTATTCTGACATTTGTAGCTACCAAGTTATTTAGGTCTCCGTGGACAGTATTTTTTCTAGATATTTGAAAAAATTGCTCTATCTTTGTGCTTAGAACCCAATGGGCAACATACTATAGGAGTTCATTTTCTTGGTTTAAAAAATGACACCCTGAACTTTTAGCTAAATCTATGATCCGGAAGTAAGGTAAGAATCCCTTCATGTAAGTTTTAATTTTATTAAACGAAAGGGCACTGTTCGAACTATTCATTGTCATCCCCATTTATAATAGCTACTTTTAAAAAATCCTTAATATACTACTTCTTCGTTTCAACCCAAAAAACTAATTTAAATTGTACAGACAGCTTTATCAAGCTTTCCTTCCCGATCCACTGCCTTTTCAAAGACAACTTCGATCACGAAACTTAAATTTTCTACTCATTACCATTTACACGAATCCTTCACTTACGAGAGTAAAAAGAAATTTCGCTCGTGAAAAGTAAGAGGGAACACATTAAACCCTCTCGAAAATTTCACTCATGAAAAGTAAGAGGGAACACATTAAACCCTAACTGCACCGTGACGGCATTGCGCACGCGCGAGTGGCCACTAAAAAAAGTGAGTGTTTAACGAGCTTGGCGTCGCGCCAGGCGGATCAGCGGCTCAGTAGCGCGCACGTGGTCAACAGGTGTTTTTTTTTCACCGCGAAATTTTTGTCGTTCAGGTGACCGATGCCCAAAGGCTCGATATTTGCTTTTGTCCGATGGTATTGAGCGATAATTCGCATTGGTTGTTTAGTTTATTTGCATTAACGATGTTTGATTGCTTGGCGAATGCATACTTGATGGGAAATTTAACAATTTTTTTAATCACACGTATATATTTCAAGTCGATTTAGACATAAAATTTGTTGAAGTGAAAATCATGTTAGTTTTAGATGTTACAGGACTTTTAATCATGGAATGTGAAATTCTTGTCGAACCATACTGACATAATTTTTTATAAAATGAATCGATGTAATGGCCTCGCTATTTTTTAACGAAGAAACAAACTTTATAATGCAAGAAAAGTAAGTAAATATAATAAAGTATGTTAATCAAAAGTTTTCACTAGTAAATCTAACATTCAGTAAAAAGTTTAAACTAAAAGTCAAATCACAACTGCTAAAATAAAATAATTATGGAAAACTGTATATATACAATTGAAAATAAGTTACTTGCGTCTACTTTAACTTTTTTCAGCTTACGTAAAATGTTGTAATTAACTTTCAAAGATTCTTGCTTTACATAGAAGTTTTGAGTTTTTGCTTCTCAGAAAACTTATTTCCTAGGTAAATCATAGCAAAACAAAACTTGACGAGGTCTATTCAAATTTAGTTTACGTTCTTCTAACATTTGCTGTAATCTATAAATGAAAAGCAATATTTTATCCATTAAAAATTAAAAATAAATATTATATTATTCTTGTAAAAAATCTATATACTAACGATTATATCGATTACGGGCGTATATTTCTGTACTAATTCTTGGCTCGCGTAATTGTTACTCAATGTCAAAATTTTAATTAATTAATGATGCCTTATTACCATTGCATTAGGTCATATCATTAGAGAGATTAATTTTCAACTATTCTACTTTCATTAAATTATTAATGTTTATACAAAATAAATATATATAATTTTCATTATTCAAGTTCAAAGACACTTTAATAAATAAGGTACAAATTTTATATAAAACAACAAATAACGAACTCTTCGCTTTACTCAAAACCGCTAAAAATTTTCAGCGTCAGCTAACGCATTGCATCTGTCGACAAGCGCGCAAACAAAACGACGGAAGCCAGCACAGCAGAAGCTTTTACCTACATCGGCACCATACAAATATATATATTTATATATATATAATCATGCCATTCGCCGAGCGACACTCGCGTAACAGTTTATAAAATAACGATTACGCCGCGGCGACATATCGATTACGCACTCGTTTTCGCGCAATTACCGATGGCATTAACGGGTTAGCAGCGACGACAGCGAAGAGAGAGGGAGAGAATAGACGGAGGTTCCGCATATAACCTACAAAGGAGATAATTATAGTCGCGAAGAAGTCATTAAAGGGGGCCGCGGCAAAGCGAGTGAGAGAGAGAGGGAGAACCTTGTGTCGCTCATGTCTCTGTGTGTATGTGCGTGAGACAGAGAGAACGCTCAGGGGGACCTTGTACCTTGTGCGCGTGGCGCATGCGCAATAGAGGCGTTAAAAAATAGCTCGGCTGTTATAAAAATAGGGGAAAAAAATAGCGAGAGAGTTGGACTTTGAGGAAGGCAAGTATAGTGGGTTAAGTTTTCGCCGTTGGTAAAAGGTTCAGCTTTTGTTTTATTGGGAATGATTCGGTAGGTCTGAGAGATTGAATTTTCAGAATAGTTAAAAAAAAAGTATAAGGCACTTAGAAGAACGAAAAAATCTTTCTATGCAATAAAAAGGAATATCTCCCACGCGATAGAGTCGTCATTTGATTATAGGAATCGTGATGTTCTGAATTATTATAGGAGTCAAATTCTCCTGCAGTAGAAGAATTTCACATTATTTATTTATTTGTTAATAATTATTTTATACATGGAACGAATTCGATGCAATATTGTACCGACCGGATATTCCTCCTCTCACAGAAGGAAATTCTCCTGCCCCTATATTTTTAGCGCAACATTCTTCTCCTAAAGGTTATAGATTCGTATATTGGTATGGTAGGATCGTTTTGTGTGTGCGTTGCAGTTCTTGACGATTTTTCTACATCTACTTATTAATATTATAATATTTCCTTGTAATAGCTGAATATAAATATTTGTATTTTTGCAATTTATTTTTATTATTATTTTTTTTTTTCTAGAAAAGACACTTTTACAAGTACCTACGGTTACATGAACACACTTGCCTATTTTTAATCGACAAAGCTAAGCTAAAGATAGCCCCCGCGTCAGTTTTAAACTTTCAGCGGCACTCGACAAAATAGAAGGCTCGGTTTAACGTCACCACACACCTCTCGCGTGATGAATGAAGTGTTTTTAAACTTCATTCATCCGCCCCCTCAAAACATTTTCGCGTAAACTTCTCAATGGCCCGGCTAATTACGTGGGCAGGCGGTGGCTGCTGCTGCGACGATCGTCAATATTATCAGCTGTCCGCGGTGACTTTGGATCTGTTGCAGCCAAAGTGTGCAGATGAAGATGAAACGACTTCCGGAATGTTTTACACAATTTTCTGGCGCGTGTACTTTGAAGCTTCGCAATTGGTCATTCGAAATGACGCGGATGGTTATTTTGCAATTTAATGACGCGTTTAAATTTTACAATAATTTTAACAGGAGAAATGACAAGTTGTTAATTGTTTATTGTTCAAATTGCCATTTTAATGTTGAATTTACTGTTCAAGATGTTTCGAAGCCATGTGTACGAAAGAAAAACGAAAGCGCGCAATTAATTCCTGTATTTAATTTGTTATGTGAGAAAAATTATACCCAAAATTATAATCATAACACAAATTTTTATTATTTCATCCAACCATCTAGATTAAAAATCAGCAGAGGCTAATCAAACATCTAAACCATCTTACTCCACCACCTATGAATCAGACACACTCGACCAACAAGAAAATAAAAACCCAACTCTGCATTCTACAAACTCACTATTCCAATTACCGCTACAGTCACGACACACATATACAAAATTCCGAAGCCGTGCAAAAACAAAAAAAAAAACAAAATAATTCGTCACCCCGCAGGGCTCGTGAAAATTGCGCAACCGGAAGAATTGTCGAACGCGCGCATAGAACACTTATATATAAGCGAAGCGCACCGACCTGTCGTAAACTGTCGGCAATAATTGTAGCGCGCACACGAGAGCTATAAATGGCCATTACGAAAGTCTCGCTGAAAAATTACAGGCCCCTTATATGCGCTCTCGCGTGTACGCGTATATACGTATATGAGTGTACGATTCTGGTTCATTTTTATTATTTTTGTTACGGCTAAGCAGCCTGCACTTGCGTATATGCTGTGATATGGAACGAGATACTTTTTTTCGATAATTGAATGAGTCTAGATTTGGAGGTGTGAACGAAGTTTATTGTTTTCGTTCGTGCTATGTCTTTCTTTTTTAGTCATTTTTTTATGCGGTTGATTGAAGATGATGAAGAGCATCGGCAATATTTTTATCGAATAATTTCTAAAAACACGACGCTTGATAAATAATATCTTGATAACAATATCGTGTATTGATCTGAATTTGATATTCAGATCTTTTTTAAGATTTTTATCGTCACTGTCACTTTTATCAGATGTGGTTATCAATAACGTCATAATTCTCAAATTCAAGGTATCCGGTTATGCTAGAATGACTCTGCTTTATTGTATCCATTCTTATAAATTTGTCGATTCATCAAGTACTATCGAAAACATGAATAAGTGAAAAGTCGCTCTCACTGGTGCGAATAAGTGAAAGAATTGAATAATTTTCTAGTGAATATTCACTTACTACGCAGTGGAAATTTTATTCCACTGTTTCAATAAGCGAATATTCACTCAAGTATCAATAAATTTTTCACTTTATCCCACTAGTAGCGACTTTTCACTTATTCATATTCAGAAAGCACATATCTCAACCGCAAGCGTTAATTAAAAACATAACCAACTGTATCCAAATCGAATACTTTTAATAATCGATAAAATACCAGTTATCGAAGAACAAAGACTTCGATGTCTGAAACAATAGGAAACCTCCTCATCGCATTCATTCTAAAACTTTTCACCGAA
Organism: Torymus flavipes; assembly: GCA_030522905.1. Taxonomy (NCBI): domain Eukaryota; kingdom Metazoa; phylum Arthropoda; class Insecta; order Hymenoptera; family Torymidae; genus Torymus; species Torymus flavipes. The sequence continues at coordinate 3,318 of JAPYZO010005654.1, read as the reverse complement.
CTCAACCGAATAAGTTTCTCATGCTGAAAACGAAATTACACAACAGTTTTCCATCTTCGAATTGCTTTCTAAGCTCTCACAGGGGAAAAAAATCATATACGTTAAGTATTGCGCGCGCTCGATAAGTGACTGTATGCCTGTTATCGGCGGGGGGTCCTTCGCCTGCTCGATAAGCTTATTTATAGACGCGCCCGCGCGCGGCGTCGTATGTGCAAGTAAGTATACCCGGCGTAAGTATCGCCCAATGAATCTGCGAAATATTTACCAAGGTGTTTTGCAAAATGCAGTCGCTGGTGAATATAGCAGTGCGATATTGAAAATTATATGGTAGACTTACATGGTTTAGAGGTATAGAGCAGGTAGGATTATGATTTTCTCAGCTTACCTGTAGCGAATAAAGGAAACGTGTAAATTAGCTTGACGTTGTATATGATGGAAAATAAGTACTAAAACTGAATAAGTTTATTATTTTTACGAGCGAATTGAATACGTTTGACTTGGGTCTGATTTTAAAGACGTACTTATACGTTGTAAGTTTTATAAATATCCGAGTAAGGCCTCAACAAAGCCTAAGCTCAACATTGCAGTCATCTATTCTTTTTAGAAGTGGTCAATTTAAAAAGTCCTATTTTGATCATGCACCAATGCTGCACGTAACGTGCGCCTGTTATTTTTAGCTTAATTGCTCTACATCATTTGTTATTTTCACGGTCAGTAGTGGGTGTAGTTTATCGATCAGCGCAGGAGGCGTAACTTTTCTATATATGCTCAAGCGAAAACATTTCGTGTTTACATGACAAGTGGTTTGAAATTCTGATGCAAATCAGAGCTTAGTTCGTCGTGGATATTATAATGATTTTGTATAATTTTAACAATACTCATAAACTAACACACGTTAAGTTCTTTGACGGATAACGAATCTTAAAATCAGCCTTTGATAGGATAACAAGATATTAAAATGATTTTTAATTATTACTCAGCCACTCGTTCGTATCTCAAAAAACAATTGCTATTCAGATATTAATATCATCATATATATAAATTTAGATAATATAATTACGTCATATATTTTCAACTGCCTGAAAATATATTTTCAAGGAAAACCAAATAGGAAAATCCGATAACTTGCACGGAAAAGCAAGGAAACACGAAATCGCGTTATCTTCACGGTCTCCTCTTCCTCCTTCTCCTCCTCCTCCTACTTCCGCTAATAACGTACTGATTTAAAATTTCTAACGCTAATTCACAATTAATCATAATTGACGTGAAGCCAATTTACATGGTAATCTTGACAATCATTAGACTATGAGATACAAGGCATTTTCAAACGCCAGATAAGGATTCTATTTTTAACCTGTTACTTAACGTGACTTTTGAAAAGTTCAACATCGTAAATATGCATCTGCGCGCTCAGATCTCGCGTGAATTATCGAGACATTTGCAATGGAATATTTAACCAAATTTCTCGTTATAAATTCACATATCGATGCTCGTTAAATAAATATAACGTTAAAAAATGTAAATAATGAACAAACACTTTTGTATATCCATAGAAGTCGTCCAGGTCATAATTTATTAAATTTCATTTATGATGCATTTCTAGTATTTCGAATATCGTATATAACTGCAACAAAAAGCCATTCGTTATTTACGAGCTAATCCATAACCAGCTATTTATAAAAGCGCAAGTATTATAATGCAATAAAAGTGTAAGCGCGCAGAACCGGTTGAACTCTCGCGGGGAATAATATAATCAAAATAGTAAAATATTCGCCAACGACATTTTCTGCACATAACAAATTCAAATTTTCGCAGAAACGCCTCCTCCATTAACAAAAGCTTTCTCAGTCGTCTCGAGTATTGAAATACCGCCTCGCTGGCATATCTGCGATTTATAAATAATGCAATCAATACTGTATTCCGGCTTATCTCGCGACTTCGCTGAACGTAAGGAGCGAACGAACTGTTACGATGAAGAGGCGCACGGCGCGCCAGTTATAGCACGGACGCGCAAGGATGCGATAGAGAGCAGATTCGCTAGAGGCTAAAATTAAATTTTAATTGACCCAAAAGCCTAGGATCAATAAAATTGATATTTTCGGTGTTATGTGTGCGTGTGCCGATGATGTGCGATGGCAGTTTCCGGCATCATCTGCATGTTTCGTAAAAATATACATCTATCGAGGCGAGCTGAGCGCGCTGATTACCAGTAGCAGCAGGTTGATTGTATCGCGAAATGTGAAATAGACGAAAATAGGAGCAGCTGACTGACTGGCTGAGGCGCACCTGCTATGCAGCGGCGCGCATCTATGGGTAATAACGTCGTTGGATTGATTGAGGTGGAGTTAATTGACGGAGGAGTCGGCTCGAAAACGAGTTTAGGGGTATTTTCGGCGTTGAGAGTGTTGGGATAAAGTATAAGGGAATTTATTTGGCTTTGTGAATTGACTGTTCATACTATATTTGTCTCGAGTTTCTAGTTATGAAGAAACGATGAACAAAAGTTACAGCGATGAATAATATTATTGTTGGCGAGAGCTTAATGTATTTTGAATGACACATTATGTAAAAACAATTGCGGGAACTATTATCATACCGAGGAATAATTAATTGTATAGACTTAGATAATATTAAAGCTGAAAAAAGATGATTTTAATTTTGAAAAAAAAAAAAAAATTCATGCCCGACCGGCTCAAAGCACTAATAATGTATTATTTATTCGAAGATTCGGCAAAGAATAATTCAAAATCAACGAGAAAAACTATTTATCAATATTTTCCCAAACCTTTAACCTCTTTAGTCACATTTCATACATTATATATCCCACCTTTCGAGCCGTCTTTTTCCTCGATATCATTGGCTTTACGAGTAAAGTCGTGATTTTTTTTTTGCATTTTCAGGTAGAAAAGGATTGGAACTTCATGAGGCAATACATTTTTAATGATTACCTAATAATTTGTTTTGGTTATAAACAAATTAATACGAAAAAGTGTTTTTTCGGTTGTATTACGATTGCGAAAATGTTGTTTACAATCTTAAAATTCTGACGATGATTTTCCAAAAATCCATAATAAGATATCAACTTTCAATATACCAGTATTGATTGAATAGCGTGACTGCAAGGGTTAACAATTCTATTATCATTAATCCTTTAAAATACATAAAATTTTTTTAAATCCTTCTGTCAAACAATGCCTAATCCCCAGTTCGCTAAATGCAACCCCCTAAATCCTGCAACTCTATACCATCACACGTGCCCAACTGCACCAATCCCTGCCGCACGAGATCCGCGCCAGACGCGCATGCACATGCACATAC
>JAPYZO010005653.1:0-11767 GCA_030522905.1 Torymus flavipes | reverse complement strand
CACACCAAAGTTTGTTCACACCTTACGAAAGGAGTTTACAATTTAGATTATAGAATTAAGATTACCTATTATCGAATCAACTACACGATGCGCAGCATTGTAGTTGAATATAGATGAAGGGATACTGATAGTACTTCTGTTCTGTAATTGTTAAGTTTATCGTTGGCAAGTGTGTTCAAAGTTAATGTTATATCAAACCGTTTATGAAGTAATATATTCATAAACAAGGTTCACTTTCAGCTATAAAATGTGCGAAGCACAATCGTTGAAAAAAGATTTCCGAATATCCCCCTGCCGAATAAAACTACAGGAAGAGTAACCCACTTGAGAAAAGGGATCGAGATGCACTTTTCGGGAAGTGTTCATTTCGGACTATATCGGATTACCTTTATATCCCCTGTTGTGCTTGCGGTTTTGCGGCTTGAGCTCCGTCGGTGGGTAAACTAGTCAAGATCTGGCCCCGGTGACTGCTCGTGGTCCGATAGCGATCAGATGACCCAGAACCGAGGGATACTTTGTTAATTTGTTTAAATTACTAAGCCCCTCAGTACTACGGGCGGGAGGGGGGAACTTTGAAATTAAACTCTACCTCTTGGCCAAAGGAGAGCACAACAATTTTGTCCAAGAATGTGTCTCCTAATTTCAAATATAGCTAGGTGTCGTATTAAATTTCGGTCTCTGAAAAAAGAAATTATTTTGTTAATCTTCTAGAGAACGAGTTGTTTCGTGTAATCGTGGGAAAAGACATTTGTACTTCAAAATTTAATAGGATCTAATAAAATACCGAAGCGCTCTTTATGATTAAAAAATCTATTAAAATAATTACACCTTTAAAACTAATGTCATGTTGGTTCGGTGTTTTCCACTTCATTTTTCGTCATTTTTTTCGAAGAAATCTGTTTTAGTGATTACTATTTTTAAAAATTACTACACAAAGAACACAAAGAACATTGTTTCCAGGTTTCGCTCTTTTTCATTTAATTCTGAAAGAAAAAATAAACCTTTGAGATGAGATCTTTTCCAACATTTTTAAAATAGCTTAACTTCATTTTCAAAGCTTCAATAATATATGCTTTTCCAGCCAATCGATTGCACAATTTAATCAAAGGAAATTGAAGCGAGTTTTAAAAATCTTTCATTTCAATTTTAACTATAACAGGATTATGGCGATGTACGAATCGCAGCCGCTCTAAAAGTAATCCAGAAGAGACGATATTTTCTCATGAAAATTCTCTTCTTATTCGGACTATACCTGGAAAAACATATCATAGCACGATTTGGGTTAACGCCCCGTTGAACTAATTTATATATTTTTTACTTAGTATAAACAAATTCTACTTATATTTTTTTAACCTATTCCATTAAAATCTTCATTCTCTGGGATAAAATTGTTGCAGGCGCTTACAGCATTGCAGTATACCCTATACGCATCGAGGCAATTATTTTTAATATAATTGATACGTTCACTCTCACGTAAATAAAAATAATTCAAATAAAAAAGAATACCGTACATTCATACCTCGAAAACATTTCCCAAATATGTAAAACAAAATTTTTAATAAAAAAATACGTTGACCTGCATTACATCAATAACAACTCACCATATCTCTCTCCACAAAATAACATCGATTTTCCAAGCAATCGCAGGGATCACCGCTAGAGATCAAACAGATACGCGCGCGCACCGCATCTCTGGCGCGAAAAACCATCATCTCCGCGTGTGCGCAGTCAACCGCCTCGCGGCGAAAGAAAACATCCTTCGCAAACATTTGCCCAGCGAATTAGACTCCACCACATCGCGCGCTCGCTACGCCGTAAAAACACTATACACGCCAGCTCTATACGCAGCCTGCGGCTCCAGCAGCAATCAGCACACATTTGGTTCCCCGCAAACTTTTGCGCACAAGCGGTCGCTAATAATAAGTGGCACGCCTCGATTGCCACGTGGAGCTGAGCGTGGGTGTGTGTATACGTATGTATATAGAATACGACGCGTGAATCGATGATTGAGGATTGGTCCTTCGAAAGGGGCCTCGGGGAATGTAGATGCCAAAGGGTCGAGTGAGTGTACAGTAGTCCTGGGGATCGCGGCTTATATATAGGCGTGGGCGGTGCGTCTAATCGAGAGCCCGCTCGGGCGTGTCGCGCCTCTGAATGAAGTCCTGTGGTCGTTTTACGTTCGGATGTAATTGCGACGTGTACGACTGGGCTGTTCTCGCAGCAATGTATGAAGTACAGTGTCGAGAAACGCTGTGGTACACGTGTAAAAGCGAAAATTTAATTTATTTATTTAGATGCATGTTGTCATAAAAGGATAAATGTTTTATATAAGTATGATTTAAGAAAAAGAGTGCGTCCACAGTTTTTTGTTAGAGTTTGGTAACCGAGCCCTGCGATATAAAAATAATACATACTGCACTGATATTTTGGTACGATGTGAAAAATACAGCAAATATTTTACAAAGGTATACACGGGCCACAAAGCAAATAATAAATCCATTTTCCGAAAAAGACTAAAGGACAAGAGAAAACCTGGAAAAAACGAAAGCATAGCGTACGATCGTCGTGTGTGTGCGCGCCCCGGGAAAAGTGGAAGTATACGCGCTGGGAATTTTATTTTTTTGAGTTTCGCGTGTATGTATAGCATGTATGCGTACTACACGGGAACGACCGAAGCCGGGGATTCCCAGGGCTGTATACATCTATTGAAGCATGCACGAAACTCTGTCAGCGACGACGCGACTGCTTCTTTTTTTCCACTGCATATGCGATCGTGAAATTATTGACAATGGAAAAACTTTTCGCCGAGGATTTAAAATTTTTGATGCATACGAATGTACGGGGGCACGTATTTTTGTAGCTGATATCGGGCTTTGCGGACGATTGAAGTTTTTCGTGGTACCGCGGCGATATCCCTTTTCACGAGTGATAAAAAAAGGGGAGATCTGTGTAAAAATAGCTGGGACACGGGTAGGCGTATAAGTAACGGATGCCTGTCGTTTAGATTGGTGGATAAATGATGGCGAAGGATTTTTTTTCAGAGAAAACAATTTTCGAGGTTCGTTCAATCAAACAGTTCGTTTAATAATGAAAATCTGATCAATGGGTCGGCATTAATAATAACTGGTGTATATTAACAGCGATTTCTGGGTCTTTTCCGTTGTATGAATAAGCGCTTTGCCAAGAGCTGCAATGGATGTATGTAACGAAATTTGTTGATTCTATAAATGCAGAATAACTACGTATAGCGACCAAATATGTGTTATATACCGAGAGAAATATTTGCAAAGTTTATATTTCAACGTGAATAAAACATACCATCTTTACACGAATAATATTTGGCTAATGATTAATTACAAACGCGCACGAAATTCAACCAAATTCGCCATTTCTATCGACCCTCTCTCTACCTTGCTCACTTCGTTATGCGCATCCACTCGGCAATCGCGGATCTAATCGAAAATTTAGAGAGCCACTGCACCAAGTCCGACGCACGCGCGCGCGCTTGGCAAACTTAACGCCGCGAAATGAACTTTACGATCCTCACTCGTCCGTCCTATTAATTTTCGTTTGTTCGCGCGGAATATATTTCACGTCTCCTGCAGTTATACCCCAACCGACGACTTCACACACACACATACTTGTAAGCGGTGATTATTTTTCGGCCCGCAAGTACGCAAGCGTTCGCTGCGGTGATGTATCGCCCTTCGTACGCGTGAGAATTGGCGGCGTTTTTCTTTCCAATAAACTCTCGGGCATTTGCATCCAATCGCGATGGAGGCAATCGAGAGGCATTTCAAGGGTTTACGCGAGAGTTCCCATGCTAATTTTAGAAGTGGCGTATCTCTAACTGCGTGATACTTGTGGTAAATAATTCGAAGATGGAGAATGTGACTTGTTTATATGACTATTCCGGGGGATATAAATGATGAAGTTTGGGTTTCAGTATTCCAGGAGTTGTTCAGTTTGTAGTAGTTTTCTTGAAATACATTTTTCTCGTTCGAACGAGTTTCAAGGATTATTATTATTATATGAAAATATATGTAATAGTAATCGGACCAAAAGAATCGTAAATCCATTAACAAGCAGCTATATTTATTCTTTTTCATATAACAAAGCAAGATAAATACGAAGAATACACGCACAGCGCATATTTTATTTTCACAACAAACCTTGACTTGCATTTTTTTGTTTGGATTGGATATATAAGCTCAGTTTTTCCTATATTTCATAGAATTTTTTAACATTTCATTTCGCGCATGATGCGATTCCCAAACAGGTATCCGGCATCCGCGCCTCAATCTCGCCTATTCATGAATCCCAAAAGTCAGTTGCAGCGCCCTCATGAATATTCCGCGCCCCATTTGGACCCAAACACATTGTAAAACATTCATGGGAGGGCCGACCGGCCAAAAATACACACGCGCTGCACATTGCTATATATATTTCCAAATGCCACTTAATCCGGCGTATTAAAATTGTCGAAAAAGTTTCGTTAGCCATTCCGTCGGCGCGGTGTATACGGATGGGAATTATTGACATTGTAATCCGGCTTTTTAATATTTATAGATTCGCAAACGGCACTGGACACATCGTACAACAAACGTTCGTACATGACGTAAAACTGTAACGAACTCTGTGTGTGCAAGAAATAAAAAATATATACAACGGAAAGCTGCGTATCCGAAAACTTTATGAAAAAGTGAGCGCGCAGAATCGACACGAATTTATTTTATTTCTGATATATACTTTTCGAAATAAAAGTAACGTTATACGTCGTTGGAAAAAATATATCTTATACAGGTATATATCCGTTACTCACTGTTTATTTAACAAAAAAACTTTAAACTTTGAAGTCGAACTTCACCCCGCGCCACACGTCACCATCCATCCAACTTCAATTTCCTCAGCCTCTTAACTTGAGAACTAGTTTAACCTGCAAAAAATAAACACTCTCTCCAGTCCGCGCGCGATAAGCAAGTTAGCCGCAACCGCACAGAAAAAAGAGTCAGAAAAAATTCTTAATCCAACTTAACCCAGGGAGAATTTTCCCTACATTTCAAACTCCCTTGCGTAAAGCGCAATACGTATAGTATAAGTAGTAGTAGTACCACCAGCGGGCAAAGGAAAAACCGGATCTCACAATATAAGCGCATTAGAAGAATACCATTGTACACAGTAGCGCGCTCACAAACTCGCTCTCTGTTTCAAAAGTCGAATCTCGAGCGGAAGAGGAAGATTGTCCGGTCAATCCTTTTTCTCTCTCTCTCTCTCTCTTCTCGGCAATTTGAATGGGGCCAGTTGTTATCTCCGTACCGTAGGAGGGGCAGGGATAGAGAGAGAGAATAATAAAATCCACCGGCTGTATCGTTTCGCGATTTCGTCCTCCAGTCTGCTCCACCTCCTCTTATCCCCCCTGTATACACGTGCGTTTTTGTCTCCTTCCCTTTATCTCTGGCTCTTCTTTTTTCTCCTTTCTCTCCGAGGGAAATGCACTCCGGCGCTGGCGCGCGGCTTTACGAGAGGACGTAACAAGAAATCGGTGAATGAAGCTGGCAAGACGCGACTAGTCTCGCCTGCTCTCTCTCTCTCTCCCCCTCGTCCTTTTCTTTCGCCCTCGCTTCGTGCTCTTTCGTATATAACACACTCAAAAGTAAAGTCTGAACGCGGGGGAGGGATAGAGAGAGAGTAGCCACTCTCCAGGAATTTTCCTTTTTCTCTTGCGCTCGCCTCATTGTTGGAGCTCGCGTGCTGAATTGAAGGCGAACGACAAACTTCTTATAACGTTGAGGCACGAATAACGATTCGCCTTCTTATACCTTTATAGGATTGCGAGAGAAGGAGAGAGGAACAGAGAAGCTTGCGCGCTTTATTTTGCGATTTGGGTCATCTCGGGAAACGTATCAAATTAATCGTGGTGGAGCACTGTGTAGGTATATATAGGTATGTAGTCGAGGATCGTATTGAAAATGTAGGTACAAGAGCTATTCTATATTCTCGGCAAGTGGTTCCGAGCTGATTCAATTAAGTATAACAGAGAGCGGCGACTGATAATATTTGTTAGGGGCTTTTTTACTTAAAACTCTCCGAACGTACTTATAGATATCGAATATTTTTAGAGGTATTGCAAGTAAAATTTATTCGATCTATTTTAATTAAGTTTCATTTGATAGTCGAAAGTCAATTATTAATATTCCGTATATACACGAATAATATTTAGTTGGAGGGTACAACTCTCGAGTTGCTGTTCCCATAATAATTCCGCGAATAAAATTAGAATGGAATGTCAAATGAAGAATAATTTTCCACGTTGCGCTTAAATGCTATATTTATATAAGTAAACAAGCTCCTTACACTAATGAAACCGACGAAAATTCAATTTCCTTTTCCTGGGCGGTTAGCTCGAGCAGGGCTTCCCCTTAGGATTAGGTAAAGTAAATAAGTGAATCTTCTTAGATACGACGTATATCCTTAATTTAGCTGATTGACCAAATAGTAGTCGTACATTTAAAAAGGCGTTTTGTATGTGTATAAAAGTATTCTGATTTATAAATGAATTTCAAATAAATTTTCGTAACACGTTTATTGGTACAAAAGATTAAAATGTTATTTGGTTTATTAGAAATACATGAATTGCCTAAACTGATACTTATAATAAATATATATTTAATATTGTAAACTACATAAGCCACATTTGTAATATAATGTGTACTACACATTAATATTGTAAACAGTATCTACAGAATATTACACTACGCGTATTACATTCGAAATTGAAACAATAACAATCAACTGAACTATAGTATCGATAACAACCACAATTAGCGTATATTACATACAACACCTTGCCATAAATTTCCTATTATACGCGGCGCACGTGATATTTTCTCTAAAACACTGTCAGAACACTGCTACCTATAATAATTATAATACACCCACGACCCATAAAAAAAATTAAAACGCACACGGCCTTGTCGCCTCTCAAAACACAATCCTAAACGTAATCAAGCTAAAACAATGCATTCGCATCATACACTCGCGTCTAGGTCCTCCAGCCCTCGACGCGACGCCTCCACAAAGCCCTAATTTCGCGTTCAACACATATTATTATACATAAACGCTCATACACAACACACACACAAGGACCGCCGCCGCCGCACGCGCGCGTGCTGACGATGGGAATTACGAACCTAATGCACGTCCCCGACAGTTTTGGACGCTCCGCGGCATTTTGCTTTTGCACGAGAGAGTGCGGCAAAGGATCCTCTGATGAATTGCGCCGGGGCGAGCGGTGCGTAAGTAGATACTGGGAGGAAGGGAGATTACCACTACTCTGTGTCTGTCGCTCGCGCACGGTACACCATCTGGGAAGATGAATTTATTTTCCCTTTATTTGAGAATTCACCCGAATTTCCGAGCGCGGAAATTTGCAGCGGTAGCCAAAGAGGCGCGCGCGTGCATTATGAGGAAAAGTATATAGGTAGTGTGTGTAGCCGGCGGCGCGTGGTCCGCAATTTATTACGCGCGTGTGTGCGTGTGTGTATGGACCCGGCGTGGATGAAGTTTCGGGTGAACTTTCCGGCTGGGAATGGAGAAAAGTGTGCATGGTGGTGATTGAATTAGGTGTCGCTGTGGGGGTACTCGGAAGGTAAGGGATGACATTTTTAATGTGGAGAGAGAGAATGTGAATAAAGGGTGGTGCCGGGTGCGTGATAGTAAGAAGTATAAGGTATGGAATTGAGTGGTGAATGTATATGGAAATATGCATTGTAAATGAGTTATATGTTTTTAGAAACTCAAGATATTAAGTCTTTCGTGAGAATATTTTTTTTTCGTAATATCACGTATTTCTAGTTTTAAAGCTTCGTTGAAAATAAAAGCCATTAAAAATTTCGATCACTTCGTTTCGTACATTTATCAAAGCGCATTTTCATTTTTGTTTCATTAAGCTAACTTAAAAATATCGATCAGTTTACTTTTTGTGCAGTCTCATAAATTAAATAAAGGTTTTTTTTTCATACAACTATTTTTACTTTTAAGTTAAAGCTATTTTATTTACTACCGATACAAGAATGTGATCCATTTGGGTCAATTTATGTACGCGAAAAAACATTTGGAAAACCATCATTGATTACTAAATTAAATACTCACCAAAAAAAAAAAAAAAAAAAAAATACCAATCTAAAACAGATACTTATATTTAGATTTTTGCTAGAAATTCGATTTAGCTTAATTATTTTATTCCCAGAACAAAGAAAGGAAATTTCTCTCCATCGAAATGTGAAAAACGTATCGCATTTCACGTAAATCTATAAAACGAAATTTATCTCTATCCGTTTCCCTGTGGCAACCTATCAGCTGAAAACTAATTTTCTCGGAAATATATTCGAACCGTATTTGTTTCAACCAAACCTCTGGTGGTGTATACACTCAATACATCCAACACAGCGATCGCACAGCCCGAAACAAAATACACGCACTGAGCATTCGCTGCATTTTTCGAAATAGCAGTTACAATGGAACCACAATCGACGCGAACCCCGCGCTCGCAAAATTGAATTACCGCGCGTACGCGCGCTACCGTAAAACTTCGCGGCCGTAAAATCGCTCGCAGCCTTTGGAGTATCGCCGCCGTCGCGTAAAATCCCGCGCGAGCTCGAGAGTTTGCGCGCGACGCGGTTAATTAACGCGTAGTTACTCCTTTGCGGTGGCGGCGCGCGACGAGAGAAAAGCAAACTCGCGTGCGAAATCCGCGGGTCTTCAGACATAGTATGATGTGTGCGGGTGTTGAGGAGGGGGGGGGGGGGGGCGGGGTAGGTAAGGAGGTCTAATGCGTCGCGGCGACGGCGCGGCGGGAATGTGTTTGAAGTGCGACGATGATGACGGCGATGATGAGTCGTTGGCTGGTTCGTCTGTCTAGGGTTGAATGGGGAAAGAGAGACCAAAGGAGTGAGATACTACTTTTGAGTTGAACTAATGTTCGGCGGGAGTTTGAGTAGATCTGATCTGTAAAAGTGACGAGTGAAAATATAAAACTTCACTTTCACAGATGATTCTTTTTTTTCTACACTGAGAAAAATTTTTTGGAAAAATGACTACTCATACTGTCTGATAAAACAACCGCAGGCAGTAAAACCCCAAATAAGTTTTACAATACTTATAGTAAATTTTTTTTATATTTCTAGCAAAATTTCTGATAAAGTATGGTAATTTTTTGGATTTTTATAGTCCGTGGTAGCTTTACCAGAAAGTATAATAATTTTTACCAAATAATTAATAACTTTTAATAATTGTATTGTTACATGAATTACATAAATATTATGGATACATAATACGGATAATAAAAATTATGGATTTATAATGTGGATAATAAAATACATAATATTTTATGGAATAATATAATTTTGATTTTAAAACTTTTTTAAAATATACTTTACATTGAAATAAAAATCTTTACATATATACATAAAACACACGCAGTTTTGCGAGCTCTGCACCTTTGATAAAAATATCCAAAGAATGCAAGAATTTAACATCATACCTTCGTAATTCTCATTTCGCTAAATGCGTCGAATCGCCGCCCCATCAAATCGCAGAAAAGTATAGCACACGACACAAGCAGCCGCACTACACAATCCCTCCCAATTAATTACTCGACAAAACGTACATTGCTAACAGAGCGAACTCTCGCGCTTGCTTTGTTGCAGGAGCGGAAGCGAGGAGAACTGGAGCCGGCGAGTGGAGGTCCGTACGTCCGCGAGGCCATCAACGCGTTTGTCCGCGGCAGCAAGTCGAGGAGTATAGGGGGAGCCTCGAACCGCCGGGGGATGCGATTGCTGAGGGAGGATGTCTTTGGGCCGAGCTTGGGGGTCGAGGCTACTCTTGACGCTGGCCACCGCCGCGACGATCGTCATAGCGAACTATCAGCGCCGCCACCACGGCCCGTACTACTACTTCACTCCAGACTGAGAATCTCTCTATCACTTTGTCAGACTTTGTATTTTATGGTGCTTTAGTTCTATGGGTCTCAGATTTATCGCTGATGTTGCAGGGGATTTGGAAGTTGGCTAAGAGGACATTGATTTCTCGTCGATTTATGCAGGAATTGTTCTAGGAAGTGGGGGACGGCTTTGAAGGATTATTGCAAGGGTTTGGAAAATTTCTTAATTCGTGAAAAATTTTTAGATTCACGAGAACTCTTACAAAATTCTTTGGTTAGAGCTATATTGTTTGAATTATTGTAGCCAAACTAGCACAGAATTATTAACTATATACTTCTTCGAACTTTTTCAAATATCAGAAGTAAAAGAAAAAAAAAGAATTTGAAGTGAGAAAATGGAGTCCAAAGGGAAATCTAAAGAAAATGAGGATGAACAAAAATAAGTAGAAAAGTCAATATTTCATCCAACATCGAGGAAGAAAAATTGAGCTATATAAACATACTTTTACCCTTGTAACCAAATAACTTTTTCGTCAAATATACGCTCAAATCTTTCCAAATTCTTCGTCTCAATATTAGTCCTCATCACTAATACCTTATCCGGGTCCCTATGGGTCACCCATACACACAGGATACCCTATACAGTTGAACTTTTCCACATTTCAATACAAATGAACTGCTAGCTCGTATATATATATGCACGCTCACGACTGTCAAAGTGCATTGCACTCGGGGCGGAAAGTACACGCGCCACTCATGCAAAGTCGTCCGAAGAAACCTACCCCGGCGAGAGACTGCTCGAGAGGAGTCGAGTCGAAATCTCGTTTCGCGAGGGGCAAGGGACGACGACTCTTCGAACGAGAGAGGAGCCAGTCGATAAAGCAATCCCCCGGCAATCTGCCAGGGCGGAATATTCCGCGAAAGTCGAGAGTCAATTTGCCGGAAGTCGGGAGGTCCTCTCTCTCTCTCGCGGTGCGTGCTTAGATCGGATCTTCGTTTGATCGTGAGCGCAGTCGTGGTGTGTGTATATATGTGGGCGCTTGAGGTATATGTCGGTGGCGCTTGCTGTGAGCGCGGTGTGATCGCAGCGAGTTATTAGAATCTTGAGGTTGATCAGGGGTTTAATAGTGCAGGATTGACTTATCGGAGCTTTCGGGTAAGTCGGGAACGATCTGAGCTTTGATATAAGATCAGTATACGTATGGATTTTAGCTTGCTATTTTAGCTCGCATCTACGTGTTTTTTGAGAAAAATTTTCGTTATTATTGACAGTAGGGAGCATTTGAGTATTTGTTTTTCTTTCATTTTTTGAGGAACATTTCATTTTTTGGTTTCCTTTTGTTCACATTTGCATTGTGTAATGGGAAATCATTGTTGCATATACTTATACGACGTTCATTCGATCGAAATCCCACGAGATGAGGAAACCCGAATCATAAAATTTTAACCGTTTCGTTTTAAAAAAGTCGCTCTACCTCTAAAAAAAAGATCATCATCGGTTCCAAGCGCAAAGTGCTAATGAAATTTCATCCATAAACCGATCGCAAATTTTATCGCTTTCCGAGGCAAACCGGTGGCGGGCGTTAACGAATTCCTCCTTTACTTCCGGGCGGAGCGCGAAAGCGAATTTAACGAGCCAACGGTGCGGCGGCGCTCTCTCCGGAGCTCAATAGTGAATACAAACGATTGCCTAATTCTCGCCCTCTCTCGCTGTAATTGCCTTGCGACCGTGCGCGCAGTGGCGTCGGGAGAGCCGGGAATTGAGAGGTGAGCCTGGTTAAGGCGCGCGCACGCGCGTAATTGGTAATCAAATAAATAAGGCGCGCC
>JAPYZO010005652.1:0-10038 GCA_030522905.1 Torymus flavipes | reverse complement strand
CGTCTCTGTTTCTACGTCTCTGTCTCTACGTCTCTGTTTCTACGTCTCTGTCTCTACAGCTTTGTCCCTCCGACTCTGTCCGTACGTCTCTGTCTCTACGTCACTGTCTCGACATCTCTGTTCCTCTGACTCTGTCTGTACGTCTCTGTCTCTATGTCACTGTCTCTACATCTGTATCTTATTTTGTAGGAAAGTAAATTTTAAAAAGTATTGTTTCTCAATGTCTTATATTTCAGAAATTTTTACAAAGCTTTTCTCCCGCTGATTTAAGTTATAATTCTCTTACATCCACATACATTTTTCGAAAAAAAATTCTTCATAACTTATAACGGTTATTTTGTTTTTAACAAAAACGTGTTGTTTTAAGGAGTTTATAACTCCTAAACTAAATGATTCACTGTTTAAAAAAAATCACATGTTTGTAACTTTTTTTTTAAGTAATTTATTGCTGATATTAGTCGAGCGTGCGTAGCACATAAACGAGATAGGGTGTAATATCTTACATTTTTACGTATGTAGAAAATCAGTCGTGTAATCCATATTAGTGTGCCACGCATGCTCAAATCTGAGGATGTAAAAAACTGTCTATAAAGGTCCTCTTTTCAAAATGGCACCATTTTAGACAGTTTTTTACATCCCCAAAGTCTTGTTTATCTACTTCGCATCTCCGCTAATAGCAGTAATAAATTACTTAAAAAAAAGTTACAAACAATTGTACCTTTACATAGATTTAGTCATATAGGAACGATAAATAAATTTGGAGGAAGTTACGTGCCAATAAATAGGCCCCAATCTTTATTAATTATATCTTAACATAATAGCACTTTTTTATTGACAGATGCTGCTAATAAAGGATTTCAAGAATGAGAAAAAATCTTTAATTTTTGTAAATAATAATAAAGGTATAAATCATTTTAAAAAACGTAGAATAAATAGTAGTATATTATGCACCTAGGGAGTAAAAGTAAAGACTATTCTAAATCGCATGTAAGTTGTCACCCAATCCGAAGACGATGGTGATAAACATACGATTTGAGGCATTCTTTGTTTGCTTCCGTGTTGCATATACAATTTTTTGCCTAGCGAGCCCAAAAGTACAACTTTTACGATCGGGCGCCTGGAGAAAAAGTGGAACTTTTGACCCGCTAGGCGAAAAACGTATTTTATATTTGAGCTATTCGCTCCGTGCATGTGCTTTGCGGGGATAAGTGAAACTACGAAAGCGCTAACGGTGGTTAGAATGAGAACTTTTGTGGGACAGTGAAGTATACTTACATATATATATCGATACTATCGATAGTATCGATATATATGTAAGTATACTTCACTGTCCCACAATATCGATTCGATACATGTCTGAAACGTTACCTCAAAATAGATACAAAAGGATACTTTATTTTAATATCAAACAAAATAACACTATCTATTTTTAAACAATAACATCATTAACTTGTAGATCTTTATACTGACAAAATGGATGCAAGAGACCATAGTTACTTTAGCATTTATCTTATGGTTTCAAGAATTCCCCATAAGCCACTGTGTTAAAATATCCCACAAAATGTACTTCGTCAGGTAGCAGGATCTCCGTGTTCAGGGCCAATATACTCTATATATCGGGGAGATAAATTAATTTGGAGAAAGCTACATGTCGATAAATTGGCAGTGGTTTTCAAAATGCTGCTTTATCGGTATATAAATAATTTGTTTTAGTCAATCTAAGTAATATTTCAGAAATTAAAAAAAAAACTGTCACGCTTTTAAGAGCAGCTGTTGCTAAACTACGTTAGTTATTGTAGTTAAATAATTAAGCCACATCTTGGGCAAAAAATAAGAATCATAATAGTGAGAGAATTAAAATGATCATACACAAAATGTGAACTTTTAATTCATGAAATTATGTTATCATTGCGCAATAACCATGGCGACACGATGTCGACTTTTATTTTTGATTACTTGTTAGCCTTAGAAATCAAGATTTTTGATCACTCGTTAATCCTTTACCTTTTAAATCAAGATTTTGACATTAAAAAATAATTTTAGAGAAAAAATAACGCTTTATTTTTATTTGCAAAAATAATAGTAGTATGACCGACATACAAACAATATTTTTCGTCATAGTAGCCTAGGTGAAAATTATGCGAAGACACTCGTATTTTGGTGGGCGTAAAGTATGACTTCATGTTTACCTGGAGAAAAATCTCATAGTCGATTATATGAGACATTCTCGTTGAATAATTTTACTTATCAGTAATATGAATTAATGATACTGCAATAATTTCTAATCAATGTTCTCTAATTAGATTAAAAATAAAATAAAATTAATGTTGACAGATTGATCATAAAAATTTTGTTCGTTAAAATGATTAACATACTCGAAATTTTAATTCTGATGTTGTTCGAAATTATTAAGGAGTCTAAAATGAAATATATTTAATAATTAATCTTGTTTATATCAAACTTACATAAAAATTACAAATTTTGGCAGAAATTTTTCAAGTGAGATGAGATATGATTTCAGCATAATTAAACAAGATTTTGGATATAGTTAAATCGGCAATTCTCAATAAAATTTGTGTTATATCAAAGAAATTCCAAAGATCTTAAAATTTACTTTGATAAACTATAGTACAAATTATCAGTAGTTGACCATATTCTTCAAGTATCTGAGACTTACTTTTGATTTATAAAATGACTTGCTGCTATCTGACTCATTGACGATTAAAGAACGTGAAATTTAAGTTTAACACTGTTAAGTTAATGTAATCAGCGTAAATTGTATATCTGAAATACTGAATCAATTATTTTTGGCCTTTCATATTATATCTACCATTTGTAAAAGAAATGCCCCATAGTCTTAATAATTACTTTACATAAGTTCTAGTGGTCGTTTAAAAAGTACGATGTAAAAGCTACAAGTGCTTTGTAGTTGAAATATTTGTAGATTTTTAGTATCTAATAAAAAAGTTTGTCAGTATAATTCACTTGTGCCATTATAACAAATTTATTATTTTTTAAGACAAGAGTGTTTTTTTTGTTCTGTATTTCATTCTACAAAAGTGTATAATAATAATGACATATTTTATTAAGAAGGAAATTTATGAGATTTTTGAGAAAATAGCGATTAGAGATTAACAAATACTTAGTCAAAAGTTTAATAATATTTTATATTTCATCGAAAAAAATCACTACTTAAGAGAATAAGTACTTCAAATTCTATTACTTTATTATTATATCGTATATAATTTTACATCATTTAAATATGATAAAATCTCAAGTTCATTAATTGCAAAATTAAAGAATTATTGTTTTATTACATTTCATAATTTAATGATAATCTTACGCAGAATGTGTTGCTTTAAGTATCATCAAAACTACATTTACAAATATATTTCTTAGAAAAACGCCTATTAATATTGAAATTGATTAGTAAATAGTTTAATAGATGTATGTAAAATGTTTTTATAAACTTTTTATCTTATCTATTACTTTATACACAAACAAAACATATTTTTTTTATAATTTAACACTGTAATAATAAATAAATGAATGAACCTTTAGGCTGAACAGATAATTTGATATTTCTCAGAACTATAATTGTGTATTTTGTTATTAATATAAAAATTAAATAATAAATTTTGCAATTTACTTCACAAAATTTTATTTGATTATAATACTCACGGCTGTATGTCCCTGAGCAATAGTAGCAGCTTCTTTTGTCGCTTCTTCAACTTCTTTTAACTTTTCTTCTGCTTTGCGTTCCTTTAACGCCTTAAGAAGTTTCCATTTTGAACCGGGTAGACCTGGACTGACTTGACCTTCTTTTATAGTTGTATCAGAACTAGCACAAGAAGATGTATCAACTTTAATTTTAGGAAGACTAAGAGTGGCTGTCGTACCAGTTTCAGTGCTGCCAGCGTCATCACGTTCACCTTCTAGTATAGTACTTTCAGAATCCCATGCACCTGGTATACTGACGGAAACCTCACTGGGTGGTACGCTTTCGCTACCTTCTCTAGATAATGAGTCGGATCCGTGTTGTAATTTTTCACTCTGACGTAGCGTTGATCCACTAGAACTTCTTCTCGAGTACATCTCTTCAAGCTCCTTTTGTAACTCTTCCTCTTCCTCATTTATAGAATGAACTGGACTATCTGGTCCAGACGTTTCCCCTGATGAACCATCATCAATAGATGTAGCTTTTTTTTCTCGCCTCACATCTTCTTCATGAGACCACGTATGGTAATCGGTAACTCTTGCAAAAACAGTTTCTATTGATTCTGCGCTTTTCTTTTTAGGTGCTGGCCTTTCATCATGGTACTCATCTTTAGTAAAGTATCCTGCCCCATTTAATTTAAAAATTAGATTATCGTTCGTCGTTTCATTTATATTATTTTCATTACGGGATATTGTTTTGACTTTTAGCTCTTTCAAAACGAATGACATTTTTTCTTTGATATCTTTATCGGGTTGATAAAATTGAACCTCTTCAGATTCTAATACTAGGATATGACTTATATCAGATTCAATTGGAGTTTCTGTCTGCCTTTCTAGTTCCTCTAATTTTCTTAATTCATAACAATACCATTCGTCCTCGGAATCAATTGAATCTTCCGTACTTTGACGCCTCGATGATACTCGTGATGTACTTCTATAGGAATGTGTGCTTTTATTATCCTCGTCACCATCACCACTACGGGAGCCTGCCCATGGAATTTCGAGCGATTGTTGATGTCGTGGTGTAAAACGATTGCCGCTCGCATGATAACCCCTCAAACTTGAACCAGAAGGGCTGCTTTCGGAAGGTACAGCTTCGTCAGGAATACTAGTTACTAACTCCGGTAATTTGGAACCTTTTTCACTCTTATCACTTTTTTCTAATGTATTTTCTTGATAATCAGCATTATTACACACTAGCTGTACTGCAAAATCGTCAGATTTTCTGTCACTACTTATGTCGTCCACTTGGTCATCAGTGATAGTAGACGATTGCCTTAGACGGTATTTTCCTAAGGCTCTTGATACAGCGAATTCCATACTCGCTCCACCCATGAGTGGTACCGGTTGAAGTTTTGTAATTTTATCATTTGAAGTTTCTTCCAAAGTACTATTACATTTTTTTATGTCTCCAACTGTTGCAAAAATTGAAGATGCTGGATTAGAAGGTTCAACGCTATTCTGTAAAGTTTCTTCTTCGAATTCTACTTTTTGTTCAACAAATTCTGACTCCTTCAAATCAGATTTTTCTTGCTCTTCCATTTCAAAAATCCATTTTTCTTGGGCTACTTTTTGTTGAAGCTGTTCTTGATGTTGCTGAATCTGCTGTTGCAATACTTGCTGCTGTTGCTGTATTGTTTTTTGCTGAAATGAACATTCATGTTCCAGGATATTTTGACTAAAAGAGAGTTGTTGACTTGATTTTCGTTTTGCACTAGAACGAACTTTTGCAAAAACACTTGGCTCCTGAATAATGTCAGAAAGAACACTTTCTTCATCCTCTGAAAGGGTACTTTGTCTCTCGCTGCTCCATTCGGTTTCAGACTGTTCCGGATCCGAATGAGACTGGGGCTGATGGGACTTACGCTTTGCTTTTTGTAGGATATCTGACACTGTAGAAACAAGTGTGTGTTTCTTTTTCTTGCGAGTAAGCTGACCTTTTCCACGTCTCTTTCCTAATATTAAATCACTCGATAATCGTAGTTGAATTGTAGCATCTTGAGGTACATCTAAATCTTCCCGTCTTACCCCACTAGGTAATGATTGACTTCGATGCCTTTTAGATAAATGCAAATCAGGTAACCAATTACTTACAGAGTTCATGGCATTTTTTAAGGATGAACCTCTTCTAATTTTTTTAGAAGCTTTACTTGATTCAACTTCATACTCTTTTATATCAGTTGATATGCTTATATAACCTGATTGTGATACTATTACGCTTGACGTATCATAATACTCTCTTTGTTGTTCCAATTCTACACAACTACTAAGTGGTTCCTGCTTTTGTGTAGGTTGGTATTCTCTTCGCCATTGTCTTTGATAAGTATCAGATAATTGAGCACTGTCACCGGTCGTTAAACTTTGGTTATAGATTTGATATTGCTGCTGACATGGTTGAACAAATCCTTGATTTGCATATATATGGTAAGTTGAAGATTGATATGATGGTGGGTATTGGTAAAGCTTATCTGCGTACGTATTTTGAGAATAACTACTATCTGATGTTGAGGATCTAATACTTGAAGAAGTAGAATCGTGTAAAATGTTTCCTTCTATTGTATTTAACCAATTAGTATCATTTGATTCTGTTCTTGGAAGATTAGAACTTGTAGGATAATAAGATAATGCGTCAGTTATACTACCTGTTGGAAATCTCGTTCTAAATATCGCTGTTTTAAAGCCGTCTGATGTTATGGTTTCTTCCTCACAAGTTTTTACACATTTTTTTGTAGGTGACGGTGAACAAATAATGGTAGACGTTTGTTGCAGTTGATTATAGTCATCTGCAGAAAGAGGTAACGACTTATTTGTATCCGAATAGAAGCTCGTATTAATGGATAATCCGCAAGCTTCTGAATCACTTGTATTTACACATGCAATTGATTGAGGACGGTTACTTCCTGCTACAGAATATATAGCAGATGTAGAACTTCCACAAAAGAATTCGGTCGTTGCAATAGATTTCTCTAAATCAAAACTGTGTGATGTAATTTCATGGCAATCTCTTCTTTTCGGGCTGAGGAAGGATATAATTTCAGGCGCAGGGGGAGGTACCAAATCAAAATCTGGTTGTACTGAATTATTCGGTTCCACAGAATCTTTTGGCGATGAAAAATTGTTTATAGCTGCAATGTAAGAATAACTTGCAGCTACTGAAATTTTATTAGGAATAATATCTTTTCCTTCAGGAGTATCATAAAATGGTTCTTGTATAACATGAGAAGACGTTTCTGGAAGTGGAAAAATAGAGCTCACATTTCTTGCCTGTTGGGTATTCAATGAAACAGGTACTTTGGTATAATCTAATGAAGACGAAGTTAATATCTTAGCAACTGAATTTTTTGGAGAACTAGGTGATTTATCTAGGCTACTCCAACCGCTCATTGAAGATAAACCAGAATCTGATTTTACGGTTACAATATTATTACTTGGTTTAGTAATATGTTTGGGCGATATCCTTGGAGATTTTGGAGAATGTGGTGTTCGTGGACTGAGTCGTACTTGATCATGGCATTTTTCATTTCTACTTAGAAAACTTGAACTTTGTGAATGTTGAAGATCATTATCATTATCTTGATGTTCATTATTTTCTAACAAGAAATTTTTATTTGCATCACACGGAGCTGGTGGCGGAGGCGAAGTTGGTGAGAGACTTTGTGATCTGTTATTTTCAGAAAATTCTAAATTTATTATTGCTGCACTACTGAAATATGGATTACGTTGAGTTCTTGCGCTATGACTGCTGTGCATACTTGCTGCAGAGTGTGTAGGAGATATTTTTTCCACCGTATTGAATACTGTTGGTGATGCGCACGTTGCAGGTACTAAACTTTCTGCCATTAAATCAGTTAATTCCTTATTTTCTGCATATCCTTTTGCAAAGTTACCTACATCTATGGGTAGCTGAATTATTGATTCTGGACTTTTTTCTATTAAAGTTCTAGCATAATTTACTTTTGTAACTGTATATGTTGATGAGATAGAATCTAAATTGTTTTTGGATGCAGTGTTCAGTCTGGGTGATATCGATCGAGTTGTGAAGTCACCGTCAGTCGTTAAACCGCTATCCGTACTCACTCGAGAGGCAGATCGTCCCGTGGAACTTGGACTTTTAGAGTACTGCCAATTATCAACATCAGTTTCAGTATATATTTTTCTTAGCTGTTCATCTAAACTACTTGCTTCTTCAGATAATTTTGCTTCAGCTTCAGAAGCATACTGCCTCTTTGGAGATTCTATAAGTCTGGCGCGAAGTTCCATCAGATTCTGAGAATCTTTTTGTAGCTTAGTGGTCAGTCTATTTAATTCGTGAAAATTTTCCAAAGAAACTTCATCAATGGAACTTAATCTTGATAGCTGAGCTAAATCTCGTTCGCTAATACAAGGTGAATCGCCGCGATAAGTTTTGTAGTCTGCTGCACTGAAAACTTCTCCTTCATCTTCATTAGCTTCACCCTTTTCGCTTATATTTGACTCATATATTTCGTTTTCAAGCTGTGAGTTTTTTGTAAGAGGTTCTTTTACTAATTTTATTTCACTTTCTTTTCTTTCTGCAATTTCGGTAACTTCAAAAATATTTTCCAAATCTTTTTTTCCATTAGAATCGTCGATATCTTCAGCTTCTTCCCAGATCATTCCAAGCTGCGAAGTTGGTCTTGATGAATCCCCGCAAATTAAATCCTCCCGGTAAGCATTATTCAAACTCCGGTAAAAAGCTTCATCCGGGATAGCAATTTCTTCTGATGCTAATCTTTCAATATACCGTGTGTCGGTTTTCGTATTTATTACTGCCGGAACGGTCGTCGTCGATTCTTGATCAAAACTATGCATTCTGGTTAATTCTTGTTGAGCTAACTTTTCACGTAAAACACTTGTTTCTTCAATACCAATTGCTGCACCTAAAGTTTCAGCAATTGCATCTAACTCTCCAATCGAACTTTTCTGGCTGATTAGTGGCTCTGAATCTACAGTATTTATTCCTCCTTGTGAATTTTCAGATACCCGATATTCCACAAGTTGTGTTATAACGTTTTGTTGTTCATACAGAAAACTTTCCAGTTTTTCTAATCTTTCCCACATTTTTATACATTCTTGATTTAAAATATCTAATATTCTCCATGCACATTTCAATTCGTGCTCTATATCATTAAGTTTTGTAACAAGCCTTTCCATAATAACATAATAAAAATGCCCATCATCACTTATGCTATATCTTCGTAAAGCAGGTGACTTGGATCTGGATTCTTCTGTCACAGGTTCTGACATTTTTTTAGAATCCATATTATTTAATGTGTATTAAACTTTCAAGATACATAAAATGCAAAAGTTAGTTTTTTTTTATAAATAAAATATATGGATCATGAGAAACGTACGTTAAATAAATGGAACTGTTTAAAATATAGCACACACATTAACAGTAGATTTACGTAGATAGCAGCTTGAAAGCATTTTATGTTTTAAAATATCTTTCTTCTGAATTATTTTTGATTAATATTATTATTTAAAATAATAATCTTAAAATTATTATTTTAAATATTTTTCGTTCGTACTTCTTTTTTGATAATTTTTAGAAGACTTCCATCACACTCACTTAAAAATAAAGAATAGTTTACGATTCAGAATCCACTATTTATAAAATTTTTAGTAAAATTTCCTTAAAATTGTCAGGTACGATCTCGTTTACGTTCAATTCGATATTGAACAATTCGAAGTTTACACAGCAACAGCAACTGCTTGGTCATACTGCTATCTGTAAAAATATAAAAAATTTATATTTACAAAAAATTTTATTATTTATAATATTTTGGACAGTTTCCAATAGATAGTATGCTACATATATTTCCATATGTCTTAATCTACATTCAAAATTGTTGCTGCCATTAATTCATCTTTATCATAAATTACTAATGAACAAAAATTACTACTCATGACTTTTTTTACGATAATAAAAGCATGATCCCAGCGTTATAATCCAACAAAATCAAGTTACTTTCAAAAACTAAGTAAAATAGAGTTATTTCAGAAGATATTATGAAACGAAGCTATCGAAAATAACGACTGTAAAATCTTCAATATAAAGAAGTTGAAAAAATAAATAAATACCAAAAATAAAAATCGGTCTTCGTTTAAAGGATCCCGTACAATTTATTTAAAACTGCGACAATCAGTAGTTCTTAACAACTCTTACGAGTAGAGATAAATTAAGGGGTTAACATTTTACAAATATATATATATATATATATATATATATATATATATATATATATATATAACTATGTATACACATTATTATGGGGACTCCGTGCCCCGCTTAGTACCTAG
>JAPYZO010005651.1:0-12344 GCA_030522905.1 Torymus flavipes | reverse complement strand
TGTGAAGTAAGATCCTGTCAAGTTGTAGCCGAAAATCGTCCATTTTATGTATATTTTGGCGTTTAAAATCGTTTTTGTAAGTCTAACTCGTTAGGAGTTTATTTTACATGAAAATATTAAAGAGAAAAAAGTTTTGTGTTAATATTATATATAAATTTTGCATTTAACATTTCTGTGTAAAATCAAATCCTGTCAAGTTATAGTAAAAAATCGTTGATTTTTGACCTTTTTTTGCCGTTTTTCGCAGTTATCTTGGCCAATATTGCTCGTAGAGAAAAATTTTTTTAATATAAAAAAAGGTGTATTTTAATTAGTTTTAGTAGATAGACCTGTAGATATTAGCTTAAAACTAATTTTTCTAGACATAAGAGTTAAAAATCGTTTTTTTTGCAATTTTTCTTTGTGCTCGCATTTGAAAAATTTTTCATCGATCTTTCTCGGTAGAAGACCATAGGGAAGGTATAATTGGAGGAGTATTTTCCCGCAATCCCGATGAAATCGGTCGAAAATTCATTGGGATAATCAGCTAACTTGATTACATACGGACGTACAGACATACATACCTAACAAAAAACGCTTAAAACGCACGCACTCTTAGCAGAAAATGGTTTTTACACATTAAATTTTCAGTATTTGAATTCTTACAATTTTCACTCTGGTGGAATTATAAGGCTCTCCCGAGTAACGGTCGTGTCTAAACAGTGAGGAAACATCACTTTAATGTAATAGAGGATAATTAGTTTTTATCCTTAATTAGTAAAGTTTTACGTTTTAAAAACATAGTTTTCATACCATTTTCAAATATAACTTTTTGAATCCCATTATTTTTAGCAAAGAATTTATCCAATAACCATGCCGCAATATTTGCAATCAAGTCTCCACTAAAAAAAAAAAAATAAAATCCTTAATACATAATCTCAGTTGTAAAAATGTCTTCTTTCACATCTCGCGGCAACAACAAGCGTACTTCCTGCTCATACCGTCGTAATAACGAGGCGGACCCTCCGCTCTCGCCCATCGGACATTCTTCGCGTTTAAAAAGGGACTCCCTACCTCGCCACCTTTACAAACTCCATTCGCGCGCGCACACATTACCTTATTAAAAAACAAGCACAGCGAGGGCTCGCCAGGAAACAAAGAAACTCGGCTTTTATCGGCAGCGGCGGCCGCCTCCTCCTCCTCTTTCTCTCATTAGAGAACCGATACACACACACACATACGCGCTCTTTCTTACAATGAAATCGTCGTGGCGTTTAAAATTTCGCGCCATAATGATGCGTGTAATATTTTATATTTCCGATCAATGGGGCCATTCACCGCCTGTGCTGACAGTTGCCTCAATGGGACTTCCGTAAGAGCTTGTCCATACGTGTGTGTGTGTGTGTGTGTGTGTGTGTGTGTGTGTGTGTGTGTATGCAGATAGACGCTGAAAAAGGCTGAGAGGGAGTTTTTAAGAGCGGCTAATTAATCGGGGGCGGGTGTACGGTATCGTGAGGGGGGGGGGGGGGGGAAATAATTGGGAGGGAGAGGAAGTTCGAGCAACCGAGAGTCACGAGGCTAAAGAGTCACTTGATCGCTTCCTCTTTTCGTGTTCTTCGGTTTTCCTCGACTCTGCAGTATTTTAAAAGTATGGTTTTCGGGTTCTTTGTTACACTACCTTTGAAGACTTACAAGAGAAACACAATACACGAGGTTCCTAATTAATGAATTCGAACCTAACTATTGAATGCAACTTAAATATGTTTTGCAATTTGTTAAGTTTATTAAACAATAGAATTTTCATCCAAACCTTTGTTTATAAAGTTATTTTATACTATAAAAAGCTAAATTAAGAATCCAAGAAAAGTTTATGCTCATTCTTTTATATATACATATTTGAGTGCAAGAAAGACAAAAATAAATGCAGAAGGTGAATAATGATAAAATTTGTTCAACAATGTTGCTCATTAGTTCTGTTTTCGTATTTAAATGAAACGTCTCGTGATAATGGAATTTGAAAAACATAATGATGATTATTAATTCGTGTACATTAACAGTTAAAGTTACTGTGTTAATTAAATGGAAACATTTTTAGCAAAAATAAATATGGAACATTAATATAATCTACCTAAAAGTATTACTAGTAGTTAAAATAGGGCTTTAGAGATGATTAAACTCGCAAAATAATCTCTGCGAGTAACGGATTTTAAAATCATTATTATCATTCTACTTATAATCATCGCAACAAATTTATTAAAATAATAACTTTTATAATAACTGAATTTCACTTAAATTATAATCATATTCAATAAGCTTGGCATACGCCTCTCACTCTCTCTCTCTCTCTCTCTCTCTCTCTCTCTCTCTCTCTCTCTCTCTCTCTCTCTCTCTCTCTTTCTCTCCGCGCCGTAACTTTTTGCGCAGGCGTCCTCTTAAGAGCTCTCCTCTTCCGAAACGGTAGATTTTTCACTCGCACGCCCGATCCTCTCGGCCATATTTCCTCGTAAAAATGGCAGTGAGCGAACAAAAGACTCTCTTCTCTCTCTCTCGGATCCAATCTCGTCGGCGTACATATAGCGCGGGCATCGCGAAATCCGGAAACATTGAAACGGCTCCTCTCTCGTCGATGTGTGTGTGTGTGCGCGTGCGTCCCGCCCCTTCGGAGTCGAATTTAATGGGCCGCGTGCGCGCGCCATTAGTCAATCTCTCGCGGAAGAAAAAAAAGAGAGAAGAGTGGAGGGGGGGAACGAAGGGAAGAAGCGAGTGTGTAATTTAGAGGAGGGGGAGAGTATAATGACCCGAGGATGTTTGCACAAGCGCAAGCGCGAGAAAACGAGCGAGAAGTGGCCAATTCAGCGCGGAAAATGATACGCCGCGAGTGGAGAGTTAGAGAGCGAAAGAGGTTTTTTGAAAAGAGAGAGAGAGAGAGGAAACGTTTTGCGCTGAGAGAGGAAGTGTGCGTTTGCTTTGTTACACACCTGAATGGGGTTTTGATTATTCGTTTTTCCGATCGGAATGACACGTTTGTGTATCTAAATTGTTGGATCGATATATTGCGTACGTGTATCTGTGTGTATGACGGCTTACATTTTTAATTTTAATGAAAATTTATGTATGGGATTGAATTATTGATTATTTAGTAGCGTGAGATATGAATTCTGGAAAACCTATTTCCAACGTCCATTTCCTAAATTGAAAATTTGGCTAATGGAATGTCACTTTTCAATTTTTTGTGATAAAACTGGCTTGTTTCATTATTCAGTGAGGATATGGTTAATTATGAACAGCAAACACGTAGAAGTAGTAGAAGCTCTGAAATTATTTTGGTTGTAAAGCCATTAGTTAAAAGTTATTTTAAAACGTTCAAATTGCTATATGTAACAATGCATTATTAATAATTAGTTTTACATTCCTCGATACCAAATTTAAAAATAAAAGTATGAAAATTTAATGATCATCCTAAAAATTTTCATAAAGCAATGTTTCCGGTTAAATCGTATAAAATAATGATGTTCCTTTTGTATTTCCTTTATTCGCGATTTCCAAAACTTAATATGATGAATATGATGATAATAATGAAATATTCAAATTATTCCTTCGTATATTCCATCACCCATATCATAACATTCATAATTAATGATAATTTAGATTTCCCATATTAAAATTTTGTTTAAAAATTATTGTACAACGTCTTGCTAACCCAAGCAAATCAATAAAAAAAAACTTAACTCCCACCAACAAAAAAAAGGCCGGAGCCTAACCCAGAAATTCGTACACCCAACAAAACTAAGCACCACCAACATAAAATCGTGCCAACACTTTGCCCTCCGGTAGAGCAATTGCATTTTTCCCTCCCCTCCCTCCCTCCGACAAATAGAAACGGCTTTGCGCGGGCGATTAATTAAGCGCGGCGCAGCCACGGGATGAGGAAAGACAGCAAGACAAGTTGGGAGAAATTCGTCAAAGGCTTCTTCTTCGCGCTGTAATTAATCGATCGCGCGAGAGGCGGCGGCTGCTAGCAAACAGACACTTGAATCCTCGCGGGAGAGCGAAATTCCCTAATGTATTCATTAAATCGAAGGGAAGAGCAGCGACTGGCTGCGCCGAGCGCGCGATAATTATCGGGCATTGTATCTTCTCGCGAACGCGCGCCTGTGTATTTACGCGTTGGCAGGTTACGGTATCGGCTACAGGCGGGAGAGAAAGAGCAGCGGTAGCTGCCGCTTCGAGAGCCGAGTTATATTTAGCGAGGGATCGAGTCTTTCTGCTGGCAAGATTCGAACTTTAAATTTCTTATTTTTGGTTGTGAGGGAAACGTTATGAAAATGGTATAGAGTAACGGTTTAGTGATATTACTACATCATTTTTATTATAAAATCATTAAGCAACAATTTGAGAGTTCGAAAAATTGTCTTTTTTTCTAGAATTTAGTATATTTATTGAGGAATACTCGATAACCATAGAACAGTTTTATTAGCAAGCACTTCTGCAACTCTGCAACACAAAAATATCATCATTACATATTCACCTCCAACATCCGCACGCATTTTATTTGGATGCGGACCATCTGGATCCTCGGTATCGACATCGGAACTCGCCTTGGCTCAGCTCCAAACTCACTCTCGCAGCGGCGGGCATTCCTCGCTGAACCGACTATTCGGCGCGCGCGTCTTTGTTTCTGGCGCGCGCTTTTGAAAGCAGGGCGGAATGCTCGCCTGTTTACGCGCTGGTCGGATTGTATTGTCTTGCGCGTGCGCGATGATTTGCGAGGACACCTGGGGGATCGGGAGTTTAGTGAATGGGTATGGCGGTGAAAAGGTTACGGTAGTGTTCATGATGTGACTGATGAAAAATGAATGGTTTTTGTCTATTGTTGGTAGGTTGTGGCGTGGTAAACGAATATTGGTTGTAAATTTTCGATATGAAAAATTAACGCTGTGTGAAATTGATAGCTTGAAATTAAGTTATGTGGAGTGGGTTATTTTTTTGGAAAATGGCTTTATAATCATGATAATGCCAAAGCTTTTTGGTCGTTTGTACATTTGTGCTGTCCATAATTAAATATATTTATACGGGATGATAATACGAGGTTGTAATGGTACGCAAAATTTAAAATGGACGTTCC
Organism: Torymus flavipes; assembly: GCA_030522905.1. Lineage (NCBI taxonomy): Eukaryota > Metazoa > Arthropoda > Insecta > Hymenoptera > Torymidae > Torymus > Torymus flavipes. Next base: position 7,240 of record JAPYZO010005651.1, on the reverse strand, counting down.
CGTTAAAAAAATTTATATGTATTTGATGCAATGTTGAAGCGTTAATGGATGTTGAAATCATTTCTCATAAAACTGTCAGACTGTCCCATCTCAAATATTTTTATTAAATATAAATTATGTGGAACCTTCAGAACTGTGAAACTAATAACTTATTAATACGTAGGCAATTGAAGATGAGGATATTAATCAAATCTATAAAATATTGATACAGTAGCTAATGATTTTGAAATTTTTTAATTTATATTTGACCCAAATTCTAAGTATATCTTCCTAAAGAATCATCAGATAACGGAAGGATAAACCAGATAGGTAACTGGAAGCTCTTCAAAGAATTAAAATTATTACTTTTCTATCAAAGAAAGTACAGTAAAATACTAAATATTAGAACTTTGTAAAGAATAAACCTCAATGCCACTGCTGTGAGCAATCAATTGAACGAACCTAGATTTTTTACATTAACTCAAATATAACCTGAAATAATACAAAAATTGAGACCTGACCTATACAATGAAATGTTTTTCAATAATCGATTCCTACCGTTCATTTCCAAAACTTACCAATCCTCAACTGACTTCTTTCTGCAAGACCCCGAAATCTCACGCCTTGTAACCACCAAATTCAAGTCTCCCCTACCACACAACCCACTTCCGGGGGCGCATAAATTGCGTTACTGCTGTCCCTTCCTTCCCCCGCGCGCGCGCAAACTATCTCTCTCGCGCGAGTTTGGCACGTTTCTCGGCGACGCCGCGGAATTAGCGCCGAGCCGTCGTCCTCCGCATTGTTGCGGATGTATCGGCCACCGGCGGGACAATGGGGAAACTCGGCTGCGCGCGTTTGTCTTTCCCGCCTCGGATTTCGTTCCGCCACGAGTGCGTGTGTGGGTTTCTATGTGTGTGTGTGTTGATTGTTTTGCGGTGGTTGGAGATGTGCTTTCGAGGGGTTGAATAAATTGTTGTTAGAGGGATTAGGAAATGAGGGCTTTAAAGTTTTGCACTTTTAAAATGAGTGAGGGTAAAGTTGTTTATTGGTGCCAATAAGTGAGAAAAAAGACCAAGTGAATATTTACTGAAGTATTAGTGGCTTTCTTCACTTCTTTGCACAAGTGAACCGCTTTTTACTTATTCATTTTTAGAGAGTGTGTGAAAACAGAAAAATGTGGGACACAAGTTTTTCACTTTTGATTACTTACGCGAAAGAAAAAAATGAATGTTTCATGTGTATCATTCTTTAAAAATCAATTATAAAATTTACTTTTAATAATCACTATTTTTTTCCTCATAAAAAATAATAGTGAATTGATTTATTGTTTTTTTTTCGTACTATGGGGCTTCGTAATAATTAAGTAATATTTGACTTAAAATTTTAATTTTTGTTTTAAATATCGTGGTTTCTATTGATACGTCACCCTGTTACGTAGAGGAAGCAGCTGACATTATCAGTAAGCTATAGTAATCCCGTTTATATTGTTTTTTTTTTAATTGTATCGACAGGTCAGAAGAATTTATCGATAAAGTGTCGCCACAAAATTTAATTAAATAAAAAATTAAGCGTAGCAAAGCAATTTTTATTATTAAACTTTCTAATAGTATTGTCTGATAAGATAAAAGCCACCTATAAATAAAGAATTGTTATAAGTTGAAAGGAGATTTCACTAATGACTACGTTATTTCTAAAAGTTTTAATCTTAGCGAATCCTATAGGTTTTTCTTTATCCGTATTTATTCGTTTCTTTTAAGCTTCTACTTTTAATTAAAGTTAGGAACTTAAATGCATTCACTTTTCCTTATTGAGCAGAAAATAAATTTTAAAGAAGTTAGATGAAAACGAACTGTATATTGAATTCAAAGGTAAATTGTTCATCAGTGCTTAAATTTTATAACTTTAACGTATTAGTTTTATAATAATCCGTAAAAAAGTTAAGGTTAAAATTTGTTCGAAGATAATACTATGTAATATATAACGCTCCAGATTAAAAGCTTAATGACCAACGATTCCCTTTAAGCTTTGAATTTATTTTCAATTTACGGCCCGTCGAGCATAATAGTAGATAATTGCCGCTTAAATTTTATTAACTTTATAATAATGCTTGTAAATAAGCTATTTATACATAAAACAATGCCTATAGCATGCTACATAAACATATTAATAATAAATCATGTTTTTCTGTTACAGGTAAGCTTATTTTACTTTCAACCTGAATCTACAATGGCCCTATCAATAAGTAAGTAACAACAGTTAGAGATTCTGTGACATGTGGTTTTTTTCGAGTTACAAGTTTAGTCGCATGTATAAATAAAGCTGCAAATCAGCACTATCAGTATCAAAAAAGATGAAGGCCCGACTCAGTCAAATCGGACGAGGCAGCGAAGTATGCCGAATAAGTTTCTAAAGAACTGTGAAGTTGATGTCGACCCCTACTTAAGCTTACTAGTAAGGGCGAGACATTAGGACTATCTTTCATCTGTGTATATTTCATGTATAAAAGTTATAGTTACACATAATATCTCTTTTATAGTTTGACTATTTTACAGTAAATCAACCGATCCAGGTGTGTTACCTATTAAGAATGAAACCCAACGAAGATCCCTAGAACATAAAATTTAGAATTCTGAATGATACTTCAGGTCGCAAAATATTAAAGACCAGAACGAACTACTTTTATTCGTACTTTTATTTGATGAATTGTTCAACAAGTATATCAATATAGAGCTATAATCTAAAATTAAACATTCCCTGTAGCGTATATCAAACCATTGATTTGCCACTATTGTCGCATTCCTCGCCATCCACACTCCCTTCACTAAACAACACACAGAGAGGCACAACATACAGCCAGACGCAAAGGTCAAGAACCGACTGTCGACAATCGGGCTTCCCCCCACATGCCAAACGTACACCGCACCTTGCAATTACGCAGGCAAAGCGCGCGCGCAAAAAGGTTCCGCCCCGCCTCCGCGTCTCGGATTTCAAATCCGCGCGCTGGCAATATCGCGTTACGCGCCGATCGATCGAGAAAAAGACTCGAGCAGAGAGAGAGAGAGAGAGAGTGAGATGAAGGCGCGGATAGGTCGCACGCGGCTGCGAATCGCGCTGTCATCGGCTCGTCGTCGAGTGAGTACACGCCTATGCGCGATCATCGCTCTTGATTTCTCAACGCGGAGGTCTGAGACGCACACTGGGGTGGGGATGTATTAGCGGAAGTGTGCGATGTGTGTGTACGGAAGAACGGTTGCCCGAGGTGGAGAGATGAGTGTTTACGAAGAAAAACAGTAGTTTGATTTACGATGCCGAGTGCGAGGTTGCGGTATCGCTCTGGATTTTTAATTGAATTCGTTGAGGGCTGCAGTGGTAAAGGGTATCGGGTTGCGCTGGTAGAGGTAGGAGTTTGGTCTAAGCGAAAGATGGGTTCATGATAAGCTGATCGAACTGCTTTGATTTGATGCACTGGAATTAAATTACGGGCTGTTGGGTTAATTGATTGAAGTATTTAATGGTCCTGGAAAAAAAGTTGATGGGGATTCTAAACTTGATATTTTTTTTGTTATTAATATAGAAAGAATGTGGATAATGGAATTCCAGGATTATCTTATTGGCTGTAGCACAATTAGACTTGTTGGGCCAGGTTTTCGAGAGATTTTGTTTAGATTTCTTTAGTGTGGCAGATATCAACGAATGAAAGTCAATATCGTTAATTAAGGAGCCAAAATTCGGTGATCGAGGCTTTCACTATGAATCCGGTAGTCAGTTTTGGTAATCATCACATTAGAAGTTTTTCCTCATGAGAAAGCTAAGACTACGTCAATCCTATCGTTCTTCAACACAAGCATATATCTTAATATATTAACAATACATTAATGCATTTTGCAATGATAATCATGAATAGAATATCATCCATCTTATGTTAACGTCACCTGTGCAAACTATAAGTGATTTCCTTGTATAGCCAAACCTAGCAAGTACTAGTAACAGTCATTTTTGCGCGGCGGAATATCCTTTGTAATAGCTGAATCGTAAGATATTTTACTCAAGTGCAAGCGCGCGCGCACACACACACACACACACAAGTTGCAACCGCTTGTTACCTCATCTTGATGAAAGTTTAGAATGGCTTTAACACTTGACTGGAGAACTTTGCGGAACGACGATAACACTGATGCTATTGTTTCGAATTTACTGAACAGTGAACGAGAAGTGACTTTGCGGTAGTTGGATATTGTTATTAAGGACTCTTCAACTATTCCTTCAGGATCTTATACAACATTCTTTTGTGTGTGTGCGCTCGGCTGCATTCTCTCTCTCTCTCCCTCTCCCCCCCTCTCTCTCTCTCTCTCTCTCTCTCTCCCTCTCTCTTTCTTTCTCTTTCTCTCTCTCTCGTCCTGTTTTACAGGGCAACTTTTTCAGTTATGAAATTTGTCTGAATAACGAAACTTTGAGAAAAGTGACTTTGTCATCAACTTTCCAAGAGACACTTGAAATTTTGCATACTTCAATAAATATTTAGAATACGCGAAGCACTTTTCAATGGCAAGTTTAAAATATCAGTTGTTAACGAAATTCTGCTGATCATTCGTTATCCTCTTAAACCATTTAATATCTAACTAAAGGTACAAGAGCACGTATTGTTGACATGACAACATGAAAAATCTCTTTTCTTTAACCGCTTCTGGAAATTTCCAAACCGCAACGACTTTTTCCCTACCCCACTCCTATCGACTTAATCCAACTGGCTCATCCACACGCACATCCACGTCTATCTGCGTATCTGCCCACATCCAGCGGCGCATTAGCCTCTCGCACGCTTGCGATAAGCTCAGCTCTCTCTCTCTCTCCCATTTTTTTTCTTCTTTGTTCGGGGGTGGAGCACAGAGAGAGCCTCGCGCCTGCGATCGATGCCATTGTGCATGCGCGTATAATGGCAATCGGCGTGCTCTCGGTGAATGGCGATTTAATATCCGCCGCTTATCGCGCCGCGCACGCGTGATCTTTTGTTTCTCCCTGCGCGCCGCGCGTTGTTCTTTTTCTGTTTTTAGAGGAGAAGAGGTGTGCCGCCGCCGCTCTGGTGAATGGATGCGAGCGGTGATTGTATCGCGGGATATGGGTGCGAGAGAGATCGGTGTGGCAATGAGTATATGTCGATGAGTCATTTGTGAGAAGAAGTGAGGGTTTGTCAGGGTTTTCTTTTGCAGGTGGTTGTGTTGGAGTGATTGAATTCGCTGTGAGTGAGTTTTGAATGGGACGCAAATAAGACGGTTAAAAGGCTCGGGTATCGTATACTCAATTCTAGGATATAAGGGTTCCTTTGATTTGTAATGATAGCGGATATTTAAATGAGTATGTATGAATCATTCCGACGCTGTTATTGGCAGCTTAGAATTTTTCACTTCTAGTGTACAATTTAATTTGTAATTATCACTTCTATAAATGTTTTTGATGGTATTGCAACTATACATTATTATAAAGTCATTTATTTTTATGATAATTGAATGACGCAAATATATCAGCAGTTTTCTTTTCATAAGAAATCCTGCAGAATGATTTAAAAAAAAATGTGAAACAGATTATGCAGTACCTGTTGCAGTGGAGAAAACATCGAAATGAAATAACAGACGAAGAGCCCTTTTTCCAAAAACTCACTATTTATCGTCCATCTAAAAACATTCGAGGGTCCTAATTCCTCAAAGCTCCTCCTGCTTACACAGGAAGCAAAAAGAAAAGGGTAGGAACGAAGAAAGCTCTGCACTCCATTACAAAAGCTCAATTTTCCGGTCAATTCCCACGTCCCTGGGAGCCAGAACCTGGCCGGACCGAAAAAGCGGAAAAGGACCATCGGACCACTCCTTCGACAAGCGACTCTCGGCGATGTCGTCGTCGACGACGATGAAAATCCGACGACGACGCAGCAGCAGTCAGCTCTTTTCCTTCTTTTTCACTCGCCGCCCGGACATCAAACGCCTCCCCTCGTCCGGCGAAACTAGCGAAAGAAAGAGAGAGAGAGAGAGAGAGAGAGAGAGAGAGAGAGAGAGAGAGAGAGAGAGAGAGAGAGGACACGGGAACGGCGGACCGGAGCGGACCTTTCGACAGGACAAGCGCGGCGGAAACAATGTCGTCGTCGTCGAGCGGAGAGCTGGAATTTAATAAGTCATATTGGCGAAATTTCGTTGTTCGAGTTGGGGGGTCGACGAATGGAACGTCTGGTTAACTGTCGAGAAACATTACTAACGGTTTAAATTATTTCTCCGATAAACGGGAAAAGAAGCGTAGAAATTTATCTATAAAGCGGGTACGGTTTTTTTATCTTCAAATTTTAAATTTGAAATTTTTATATTGTATTTGAGAAAATGACAGATTTTTAGGACATTCTCAATAAGATTAGTATGAGATACGGTATCTAAATTTTAAATATTAACTACTATACCTAGTTTGAAAGTATTTCAAAATTTTTAATAAAATTAATATCTATGTTATTCAGTTTCTTCTGTAAAATTAAGACAAAAACCCATTTTGATTCAAACATGAAATTAAAGTTAGATTGTGCATATCCTCCCAATAACACCTCTATCAATTCAATCCACTCGCATCTCCGGCCACTTCCATCATAATCCTATAAATCAAATCCCTTCATTCAGAATCCAGCTCCGCAAAAACTCGGCCAACCTCTTCATCAGCCGAAACTTCCTCAATCTTGCGCGACTACTCGCAATCTCTCGAAAAGAACGAGAGGGACAATGCCCGGCTGCGACATACACACACGTAGATCCCTTGGGTCGGGTCATGCTCAGGGGGATCAAAAGCTCTCATAATCCTCCGCCGCTTAATAGCCCCGCCCTGTCCTATCCCTCAAGTCGACGTTCGAATCGCGGAGCGTGAAAGGCTAGCGAGAGAGAGAGAGAGAGAGAGAGAGAGAGAAAAGGGTTTTAGGGGATCGAGATGGTTGTTTTGATGAAGGGTTAGGCGAAGCCATGTGTGACAGGTGGGACGGATCGAGGTCGACGATGATGGTTGTCTGTGTTTTTTTATGGAATGATGGATTTTTTTTCGTTTTGAGGTTGATTGGCTGCGATTGAGTAGGAATCTGGTATGTTAAATTTTGACGTTTTATTTAGGCGTAAGATAATTTTGGAATCAGAGTTAGGAATATGTTGATATTTTTGCTTCCTCCTAGAGGAAGCTTTGTGATAGTAAAAAAAAAAGTTTGTGAGATAATGTGTTAGGAATGTTGTTTAGAAAATTTGGAATCGAA
>JAPYZO010005650.1:0-10042 GCA_030522905.1 Torymus flavipes | reverse complement strand
CTCTCTCTCTCTCTCTCTCTCTCGGTCCTTCAACACGACGACTTGCGTTACACTAGTATATAGTGGTAGTAGTACGTCGCCTCGCCTACTACAAAAGCCGAATCAATATTCCGGAGCCCGAGCCTCTCGAGCGCGCGTTTAAGGCCTCGCGCGTGCAGGCCGTATGGATATATAGAGGGACACGAGAGACAGAGAGCAAAAAATATCGAGCAGATTCATTCACTTTACCCTCAGCAGCGCGTACTACTAGGTACTGCTACTCGCGCTCGGAAATCCTACTGTTTGTTTGCTCTCTTCGTTTTCTTCCTGTACGTGTATATATGCCCTCTCTCTTTCGTCAACGAATATAATTTAAACAAACACGCGAGTGAAAGAGCGTGGGAGACAATAATTCTTGCGCGATGCATCATCATCATATGCAGCGCGCGCATTCGCTCGGGTATTTAGGAAGCAGGCGAGGCTAATATAAGAAGCGAAGGCAAGCTACGCTCGCTCCCTCCGTAAAATATGCATGTATATCGGCGCTCGCGTGTCGGCGGCCATGTTCGCCAAGCTCTCTCTCTCTCTCTCTTCCTCACACATATAGATATATAGAATAGAAGCTGCTGCTGCTGCTGCCCGTGCGGCTAGCTGGCCATCGCCGTCGTCATCCCCACGTATATACTTGCTTGCCTCTTCTTTCCCCTTTCCTCTCGCTCTCTCTCTTTTTCGCGCTCACAGCAGCAGCAGCAGCAGCATGGCCGCAGCTCTCTGCCTCATGCTTGCGCGCCTTGTCCCTCTCTCTCTCTCTCTCTCTTTCCTCGAGTCGATATCTCTCTAGCGCGACGGCAGCGGCGGCGGCTCCTGGGACCGCGCTCTCCGCGGCGGCGTGGCAAGCGCGCGAGCCAACCAGGAGGCGAGCTCGTATCCAGCGTAGCGATGGCAACGCGCACGCGAGCGAGCGCCTCGTTTCCCTCGCCCTCTCTCACCCTCGCTCGCTAGCTCCGTGTGCTCGTGGAGCGAAGAGAGAGAGAGAGAGAGAACTCTCGCAAACTTGCAAGACGCTATAAGCTCCAGCCGCGGCGGCGACGATCGCCTGCACCACTATACTATACCGCTACCGCCACCGCCTTATTCTTATTGCACTCTTTTTCATCTTTTTTTCCTTCGTTCCCGGGCGAAAATCCCTTGTGCGAATGTGTATATATGTAAAGGGGGCCACTTGCAGCTCGCAAGCTTGAAATATTCAGGGGCCCAGAGGGGGCCCGCGGAGGGAGAGATTACGTTCTAATTAACGGATATGCCGCTGCAAGCTCTCGAAGCTTTTCATCAATTTCTCGAGGATATGAACTCGTGTATGTATGTATAGAGAGATATCTGTGTGTGTGTGTGTATGTGTGTGCGGAGCCACTTTTCTCCACCTCTATAGTGGACGGTCAATCGGCAATCGGAATATATAATAGCCAGTCAGAGCGCGTGCGCCTGTATAGAGGAAAGCGCGGAACTAGAGACGCCCGTCCACCCGCCCGCGCGCGGGCAGAGACGAGAGAGAGAGAGAGAGGAGCGAGAGTATCCGTGAGCGTGTGCACAATCAAACATTGTTCATGATTTAGTCAAATATTGGCAAAATACACAGCTTTGCAGTACCTGCAGCCGTGCGCGAGCGCGCGCGCGCGCCTCCACTCAGCCGCCGCCTGGTGCGCGCCGGCTGTGCCTCAACCCCCCACCCCCGTTCCTCGCTCCTCCTCTCCTCCCCTTTCTCCAGCTCGACCCCTGCTGCTCTGCCTCCCCTCGGGTTTCCTCCCTCTTCCTCCCTCCGCCGCACACCATCTATCTCTCGCTGTACGCGGCTACAACCAACATGTAGAGAGAGAGAGAGAGATGCGAAAGAGCTGCTATACGACGTATAGCAATATCACTCGCTCGCTTGCTCACTCTCTACCTACTGATTAATCCGCGACAAATTCCATTTATTTTCGACCTTTTTTTGTTAGGAGTGTGTGTGTGTGTGTGTGTGTGTATGTGTGTAGGTGGGTGTTTCTATCTTCGGATGTGTGTCCGAGCGTTTTCTTGCAGAGCTTTTTGTTGACTTGGTTCTGTAAAAGTGAATACGTTAAGGGTGTATGTGCAGGCTATGTGTGTGAGTGTGTGTGCTGACTTTTCTAATGCTCGGTATATACTTGAGCGGTTTTTTGTCACCTTAATAATTGTTTTGCCATCAAATATTGGCGCTAAAGCGGCAAAGGAGTATCATTATTGAGAGTGTGTCAATGTTTGACTATTTATCGATGCAACTACAAATATTTAGAGTATAATCTCGAGTTTTTATAAATGATCATGAATGAATTGTAAGAACAAATATTACGCCAAGCTTCTCTCGCGAGGATCCATACGCGTTTATGCTTGTGATGGCTGTTTAATGAAAGCGCGATATTCTTGCGCATGGTAAATTTAAAAATTGTTGGCATAAACGATTTGATTTCCGTAATAGCAGAAGCAAGAAATTATGTATATGTTGGCACAGTTACTTTTTTTTTAAAGAATATTTTCTTCATTATTAAACAATGTATACTTTCTGTTTTACTACAATATTTTTTAATTTTTAAGATTAATTTTTCAAGTTTCTCGTATAGTAGATATAACTCGCTTACTTCATTTATATATTTGGAAAAGCCTTTAGGGAATTTATCGGGGTTTGTATTCACTTGTATAAAGCGCCATACTTTCATTGTTCTCATTCAATCTTTTTTGTTCAACAATTAATTTGATGAAATCTCTTGTTTCAATAGATATTAAAACGTTGATCTGTAACTAAACCATTGAATCAACAGAATGCAAAATAATACCTCATGAATATTGCGCATCGAATCAACGGTTCACAAAGGGGTGGAAATTGTTAAAAACACGCTTTTTAGTTTACATGTAAGCTAAAAAGCATATTTTTAACAATTTCAAATGCATTAGTCGAAATGTCGCCGAAAATATTCGTTTGTGGATTTTGAGTTGATATCTTTTCATCATGCAGTGCAGGTTCGAGAGTTGCCGTCGGAACACACGCCGACGCGGATATAACTGTGAAGTCTTGTGGCAAACTGCAAACACTGTTATTCAAATGTCTAGTTTTAAAATTTTTACTTTTCCTACAATAAATGATTTTTAACTGGCTAAATTAGTTAGTGAATAATTAATATTCACAGAGAAAAATTTATTTGTAAACTTTACCTTTTTTTTAAGAAAATTGCTTATTCTCATAGTATCGCTGGAAAAGGAAATGTAGGATTTTTACTTTTTAAATAGTAATTTTTAAGATTTTCGTAACAAATTTCACTTTTTCATTAATAATTCTTATGATTTTTGTAGCAAATTTACTTTTTGAAATAGTAATTTTTATGACTGCTGAAGCAAGTTATCGCAGAATCAGTCATTTTACTCCAAAAATTTTCTACGAAAATCTTAAAATTTACTATCTAAAGTGTAAAAATGTGTGTCCAAAAACTACTGTGAAAATAGTAAATTTTCTTATAAAAAAAGGAAAGTTTACTGATAAATTTTTTTTCGTGTAGGTGAAAATGAGTGTTTTTTTGAATATATAGTCTAAAAATAGTTTTTATTAGATGTAATTGGGCAATATTAATGATATAATTTTCTTCAGTTAGAAAAGATTCATATGAACTGTATTTAAACTGTATTTAATAAAAAATAAGTGCCAATTGTATGACTTTATTTCTTCAGCACGATTCTATAACAATTATTGTGTTTATATTTAAGTTTTTTATGTACAACTGTTATTTTTAAAGTGCTCATAAAGTCTATTATATAACACTGTTTATAAATCGAGGAAAAACAAAATTAATCAGAACAGATTTAAAATTTACTCGGATAAATATATCTGAAACTCGTGACAGTAATCGAAGCCATAAAACAATATACGTTCTTCAAAAATAACAAAGTAACTGCTATAGGCATTTGTTTAATCACTGTCTTACAATCTTGACACTGTGTATAAGTACTAATCAGCAGTGTAATTCATTACAGTTTCAACTAATTTTCTAAGAACATTCGTAAGAATATTTTTATGATGTATTAACCATCAGTTTTTACCTTTGAGTATTGAATATTAAATACTGAGCTTACTAATTGTACTTGTATATTTTTACCTTGTTATAAATTTATTTACTTATGTAATTTGAAAAAATATATTATATTCATGTATGAAATTGTATTAATTCCAGTATATATTTGTATAATTAGCAAATAATAAAAACAATATATATTGCATATTTTCTAAGAAGTTATGATTACTTATTTTAGGGCGAATTCAGTTTGTTGAGCATAAAAACATTTAAAAGAAAAACTAATATAAACATTTACTTTTATTCTTTACCCAATAAAAAGTTTGAAATCAAAATAAAATATTGATCATCGCCGCAACGTTATGCAATAATGACCGCAAGTTTATAAATCATATCAAAGTCGTTATATTTTTAGTTGGCAAACAAAGTAATAGAAAGTAGTAGCATTTTTCAAGTGGAATGTATTTGCTCATAATAAATATATTCAAAAAAAGTATTTATTGATGATAATCATTTCTTATCCTTACCCATCGGATATAGTGGATTCAATAAAAATTTCAAGTATCAATAAAAAATAATCAAAGAACAATGTTTGATGAACTAAGAGATACAAATATACACACTAAAAACGCCATTTTTTAAGCAATTTCGTAATAATGAAATGATATTGAACACAATGTAAACCTTTTTATTATTGTACAATAAATATTTCTTTAGCACTTTCCTAAATACAAAAGGTCAATATTTTCCTGTTGTATCGCGCCGATTGTAATGCCATCGTGATTATATTTTCAAAATATTTTAATAATTGGTAAATACCAATATGTTGATATTATTTATTAAGTGATCAAACGCGTATAAAAACAATATTACGATTGGATTTTTTAAATTTACAATTATATACGTATACAACGCGGCTTTTGTTTTTCCAAGTAATTTATTCGGTTAAATACGCATATTTTTCTGGAAAAATTTTCATTTTCTGTTTCTCGAATTAAAAAGAAAAATTACAGCTTTTATCTTTCCTCCATTAATTAACTCATTAAAATAAAAATCGTTACAATAAGAAAGGAAAACTAGAAAATGCTCAAACTATAACAAGGAATAGTATATCAATGGCCAGACATAGAACATAATAAATAGCTAGACCAAGTCCCAAAGAAGTAAATTAACGCGCGACCGAGGACAAACTAGACTCCTCTTCAAAAGATTATTGAATAATAAAGAAAGCAAACAAAGCGACCCACGAAGATAGATACGCATTAATGCGCGAATGGCGTGAGCGTGGCATTAAAGGAATGAGACTATAGGAACGGAGGAGGACGGACGGGTTGTAGTCCAAGTGTTCATAGACAAAAGCAATAAGACATATACACGTATATATATTTTTTCCGTAGAAATACGTTGATTTATTGAAACATGTACATGTTTGAGAAAAGGAGCGCTCTCTCTCTCTTTCTTTCGCGTCTTGTATCTGTCTCTGTGCGTACGTGTGTGATGAGTGCGCGTTCTTCCATTATCTCTGAACCTCTCTGGAACGCGCGCCATTGTAACACAACAGCGCCGGCTCGAGTTTGTCGCGGCTTCTTCCTCTCTTCATCGTATAATCATATCTATTCGCATCGTACATTAATTATAATAAAAGCCTAAGCGAAGAGCTCGAGCCGCACTCTCATCACTCTCTCACACACGCTCTCTCACTCGTAATCCGAAGAAAATTAAAAAAAAAAAACAAAGAAAACAAACGATAAAATACAATATACGAGTCTTTGCACATGATTTTTTGTTTAATTTTTTTTCGTTTTTTTTTCTGCACTGAGATTATTCCAACCGTATGTAATTCGTCTCACATGATTCTTCGCTGACGACGGGCGACGACGACGACAACAACAACACATCCCACTCGATCAGTTCTCGCATTTATCTATACATATATTTTCTTTCTTCTTCTCTTGAATTCGCATCACGCATCATACACGGATAACCATAGGTATATGCCTCGAGCGTCTTCGTATTCGAGTATATATATATATGTGTGATTATCGTACGCCGAGAGGACGCAGGAACGTAAAAACGAGTCTCGCGGAATATATGCAAAGAACAAAAGAAAATATATAACACTATACATGCGCATAAAGAAACGAGAGATCCGGAGGGAAGTAAGATATGTGTGTGTGTGTGTGTGTGTATGTGATAATAGGAAGAGTCGCGGGAAGAAAGAGGAAGAGAATGGATCTCGAAGGAACAAGAACAGTGGGGAACGACGGATAACAGTGGGAATAATAATTTTCGCGGATAGTGTGTACGGGCGCGCGCACACGCTGTAGTTTTAGCGACGGCAATAATAGCGACGACAGTCAACAGTTATTCATTTTACTTTTATTTATATTTTTTATTTTATTTTTTACTTTTTTCTCATTTCTCACTTCACCTTTGTTTTTTTTTTTTTTACTTAAAATCTCGCGTGACAATAGCATGGAGAGTCCGTTTATTATTTACAAGTACACGCGCGAATGCAGGCTGCGAGGAACGAAGCCGCGACGGTACCGACGGCGGTGCTCACGGGTAAGGTATGCAAGCCATGGGCGCGTAAGTATATAACATACACCCGCGAGTCCGCCGGGAGTACGCCAGGATAACCCCCGCAGCCCCTTCCCGACAGATTAAAGACTCCACTTACGCATATAGTAATATACATGTATCTCTATGTATATGCCATATATAGAGCGCGACCCTCTCGTATGTATATATTTATATCTGATGCATCATCATTTTTTTCTTTATCTTCATATATATATATATAAACCTCTGTTTGTAATTATTTCTATCTCTCTCTCTATCTCATCCGCTTTTCTTTCCTTTTGTTAATCGTTAATCCATACTTTTTTGTTGTTTTGTAACATATAGTACCGTGGTGCGTGCATTGTACGCGACGACTCTCGCGCGCGCGGTTTAGGACGTACGACTTAAGTGCGACTATCTACAACGTATGATACAAAGAGCCTCACCGAGAGCTTGCACACGCGCGTATAATATATATATATACTAATAATCATAATCACGAATTGCACACTCTCTCTCTCTCTCATGCTCCCGAAAACTTAGTCTTTACGCGGGTTATCACAATAGTGCAGCTTGCGCTCGAGGCTCGCGGCGGTCTGGCAGTAGAGTTGCTCCGGATGCTGGCTCGGCTGGCCGGCTGCTGGCTGTGGCTGTTGCGCGGCTGGCTCCTCATCCTCGAGCTCGTCCAGCTCGTCGTCCAAGCTGCCGCTTCCAGGCTGCTGCTGCTGCTGCGTCCAGGAGCGGCCACCGGCAGCACCCGCCGCACTCGCGGCCGCGGCCGCAGCCGCGGCGGCGGCGGCCACTCAGGCCAGGGCGTACGGGTGGCTGGCGTGGTGTCACAAGCCCGGCGCGCTCGAGGACGGCGGGCCCGCCGCGCTGGCCGAGGACACGGCCGTGTGGTGGTAGAGCGCGCCCTGGTGGTAGTAGTCCTGGTGGTGGGCGGGCATGCCGTGCATCGCGCCGCCGCCGCTGCCCGCGTTCTGCCCGTGCATGCCGTTGTGCTGGCCGTGCTGCTGGGCCTGGTGGCCGTACTGGCTGTAGCTCTGGTGGAGCTCGTACATCTTGAGCTCGGGCGGCTTGGTGTCGGGCGCGCCGGGGGACGTGGCGGCCGTCGCGCCGGGCAGCAGCCTCGTGATGCTGAACGGGTGGTTGGCGGGCGCGTAGGAGGGCTCCTGCTTCAGGCCGCCGGGCATGCCGGCGTGGTGGAGGGCGGCCGGGTCGGCCAGGAGGTGCGGGTGCAGGCTGCGCCCGACCATCGCCGCGAGCTCGTCGTGCGTCGAGCCGAGCTCGGGCCCCAGGAGCCCGCCGATGTCCGGGTGCTGCTGGTGCTGCTGCTGGTGGTGCTGCTGGTGCTGCTGGTGGTGGTGGTGCTGCTGCTGTTGCTGCTGCTGCTGGTGGTGGGCGGCGGTGACGAGGGCGTGCATCTCCTTGTCCTCCTGCTGCTGCTGCTGCTGCTGCTGGTGGGCCTGCTGCTGCTGGGCGGCTACCTGGTGCTGCTGGTGCTGCTGCTGCTGCTTCTTCGCCTGCTCGGGGCTCGCGTGGCCGGGCTGCTGCTGGCCGGCGTGGTGGTGGTGCTGGTGCTTGGTCGTCTGTCGGTTGATCTCCTTCTTCTCGTCCTTGAAGCGCTTCTGGCGGCGCAGGTAGCAGCCGTTCTCGAACATGTTGCCGCTCTCCGGGTGCAGCGTCCAGAAGCTGCCCTTGCCCGGCTTGTCGGGCGTCCGGGGCACCTTGACGAAGCAGTCGTTGAAGCTGAGCGAGTGCCTGATGGAGTTCTGCCAACGTTGTTGGTTCTGTCTGTAGAACGGGAAGAGATCCATGATGAACTGGTAGATCTCGGAGAGGGTGAGCATCTTGGAGGGGGCGTTCTGTATGGCCATCGTTATGAGGCTGATGTAGCTGTAGGGCGGCTTCGCGTGCGTGTAGCTCCTGCGGTAGCTCTTGTCCTGCCTGGCCCGCTGCAGCGCCGAGTTCGGCGAGTCGGGCTCGGTGAGGGAGAGCGGGTCCCGGGGGTCCCGGCCGGCCACGCCGGAGTTCGGCCCGGCCGTGAGCGGCCCGTAGCTGGGCAGGCCGCTCATGCAGGAGGCGGCGCTGCCCATCCCGGCGACGGCGCCCCCGTAGCCGGCCATGCCGCCGCCGCCCATCGCCGTGGCCATGCCTATGGCCGAGCTCATGGTGCTCATGTTGAAGGCCCCGGGCGACTGGGGACTGCAGTTCATCGACATGCCCATGCAGCCCATCGAGTTGATGCTGCTGTACGTCGGCGCCATGCTGCCCATGTTCGACATGGCCGCGGCGCTGCTGCTCATCGCACCGCCGAGGCCGGCGGCCGCCGCCTCGCCGTACAGCTTCTGCGACTGGAGCATTGTCATCGGGCCGAGAGGTAACAGCTACACGCCACCTCCTCGCGAGCACACTAGAACACTATAGCACACGCGCGCGCGCGACGAGGACGCGCGACGAGGGCGCGTATCAGCCCCGGCCGCCGCGGCTGTAACAGCAGCAGCAGCAGCAGCAGGACATCGGCCCCGCGGTTCTTATTGTGCAGAAAGCTCGGCTGTCCTCGGCACTGTGTATATACCTCAGCAACTACTGCTACTACTACTACTACTACAGCACGACACTCACTGGATAAAAAAATCTCTCCTCCGGTCGTCGGGTAGCAGCCAGGCGATATGTATGTACTCTTCACTCGCGATTTTCTCCGCCGACGAAGACACACCGCCCGCTGTGTTTGCCACCCGCAAACTCTATGTATACGTGCGACGATGTCTCTGGCACTGGCTGCTGCAACTGCCTCTGTTGTACGCGCACATGTACACACTACTCTCTATCGCACACTGTATATATGTATCAATGTATATACTCCTCTCTCTCTCTCTCTCTCTCTCTATCTGGGTGTGGGTGCTGCTGCTCGCGTATATACCCAACAAACGCTCGCTAGCGCGCGCTCGCTCTCTCACTCGCATGCGCGTCTCTCGCGTATGGTCTAGTGTGGATGGAGGCCGGCTGGCGAGTGTACTCCGGCACTCTTGAGCCGGCGAGTCTTGTTCAAACAGCCCCCACCCAAGCGCGAGATCCCGGCCGGCCCCCCGCTCGCGGGACACGGGACCGACGCCCCTCGGTACGTCCACCACGCCAATCGGAAATCGTGCCGCGTACGTATCGAGCGAATGGACTGAGAGAGGCGGAGTTTCGGTGAGTAGAACGGGGCGGAGCCGCGCCTGCGCTAAAGAAGCCGAGGGAGAGAGAGCGCGAGCTCGCGGGCTGTCACGCGGACACGCGACCCTCGTCGTCGTCGTCGTCTTGGCCCTTGGCCTCCGAGATATGCATGCAGCAGGACTAGCAGATTGTCGCCTTCTACCTTGGGTTTTCGCGATTTTCGAGGACTAAACGTCGCGTGATTTGCGTCTTTCATCCACTCTGATGCC
>JAPYZO010005649.1:0-10042 GCA_030522905.1 Torymus flavipes | reverse complement strand
AAAATATTGATCCTATAAGAGATAAAGATATTTGTTTTCATCGCTGTTATAATGAAATGTTTTTATTATAAAATTAAAAACTTTTCGATCAAACTATAGGACACATATATATTGAATGTAAGAAATTAAATGTTTGCCAAATTCATTGCCCTCTTTTGCTTGGCGATAGGCCGATACCAATTGATTTGTACGTCGTGTTCCACTTAATTCGCTAAGACCCGAATCCTCGTTCCTCTTTCAAGAACACTTTATTCCTTCCTTCCTTTCTTTCTTATTCTCCCCTGTTCCTGCTATCTCTTTTTCTCTACCAGCGACTAATTTCGCAAATCCACTGGGGCTTTACGGCGCAACCACGCCCGCGTGCCTCTTCCTTCCTCCTTTGATCCCAGATTAGCGACTTCTCCACTCTCCGTGTCCGAAATACACCTAGCCTTCTCTCTCTCTTCCTCCCTCTCCATCTCTCCACATATCGTGTCTCCTCGCCGGAAGAAGAGTCGTGTGTGTTTCTCCGGCTCTATATCACCGGTGAGAGCGGAAGGGGAGGTGGAGACCAGCAAGAACGGGCCGAGCTATGTAAATGCAGATTAGACAGCCTCCAATGCGCTGCGCGGCTTTTAAACGTGTATCTGATCTCTCGTTTGAGAGTGTAGGAAATACGCGTTTTTTTGGAGTTATCACAGAGTGGCGAAGGGAGAATTTGGGAGGGTATCCATGTATGAAATGTGCGGAAAATGACAATGCAAGATAGCGTTTGAGGGGGGACGGGGAGATAAAGACTTTTCCTTTTTATTGAAATCAGGGAGGGTAATGGGTACTTAATAATCATTTTGAAAAAGTTGGAAAATACCATTGAGCACTGGATCTTGTTATCAACGTTTTTTACCTTAAAATTAATCTAATTAAGGAATGGTCAATATTTTTATAAAGGAATGGTATTCTATAAAGGAATGGTCAATATTTTTATAAAGGAATGGTATTCTATAAAGGAATGGTCAATATTTTTATTTAATTTAAGACGAGTGTAAAGAATTGAAATAAAATATCCAAATTAATAAAAGAGTTCTGATGTCAAATATTAGGCAAATTAAGTAATCGCTTCTATTTGTTTCCCTAATTACTTCAACTCGTATTATTGTAATGGATAAAATAATAAAAGTGCTATAGTAAAACTAAACTGCTTCATTCAAAATAGAGTCCCAGGTGGATTTCCATCCCCTAAAACTGGGTAACTCAAATAGAAGCATTGCAGTGCAAAATAGAAAGCCATAAAATAAGAAAAATAGATTAAAGAGAAGAGAAAAAAGATGCGACTGAAAGAGCGAATTCCTCCAATGACACAATGGAAACTCTCTCTCGCTCCCATTCGCTATTCTTGGTATATTTTCGAACGGAAAAGTACAGAAAGGGAACTACAGCCTAGACGACAGTCGGATACTTTTTGTCTCCCTCTTTCTCTCTTACTCCTTTCTTTTGTGATTCGGATGATAATAAAACAACGACGGGAAAGAGACGAAGTCGGAAGCTGTTATTCTAACACTGGTGTTGATTTAAAGTTTATCGATGTACAGACCTGCTAAAATATAAGCTCATCCATGTCATTGAAAAGTAATCGTTGCCTTCGTAATTAATTTGCATCCTATGAGATGAATAACTCTTCAGTTTGTTGAAAAATTACAGAATGAACCATACAATCGTTATAGAAAAAATTAAAATGTTATTAAATGATATGAATATGCATGGCAGTATAGTGCAAAATAAAATGTTGTAAAATTTTGGGCTCTCAATAAAAATTCTCGTAGATTTCACTGAAAATTTACCGTAGTGATTATAATGACGAAAGAACAGATTCTGCCAAAGATTTTTCTGATCGTATATGGACAAATTTTCCTGAGATCGTGAAATCCCAGCGTTTATAAAAACGTAAATGTACAATATTTTCGTCCAGTGAAAGTATTTATTATTAACATTACTATACATAATATAAAATGGACAAATAAGATAAATTTATTGTATTTATTTTGTTTTAAAAGATATTGAACACTTTTGAATTCATTTCATTGGGTTTTTACAAACATACAGAGATTAATAAGACGTCCCTAATAAAAAATTAATAAAAATTCAATTAAAATCATCTTGAAATTCTCGAAATTGTTTTTAATTTGCGATAGACGTCTTAAATTTCGTTTGGACAGCAGTAATACTCGTTTCACATTTAGTGTTAATTTTACGATAATTATTACTGGAAAATTCTTTTAGCACACTTAAATATCTCGTGATAAAATTAAAGAAGAAGTAATTTTGGATAAAAATCGTGGAAATTATGAAACTTAATTAAGTGGGATTTTATTAGTTAATAATATTCAGTGGTTACGTTCACTTAGTTATCTTGGAATAAATTTTTTGTTTTATTACATGTTCCATGCTGCTATATGTTACATTGGGTTTATTTTATAGCCTCGCTGAACTCATAGAATATCATTCCTTGAATAATTATATAATATATATTGTTAGTGAATTCAATATTAGTCTTTTCAGATGAAGCTTCAGTATGTTACACTCAAATAAGATGAGCGAATCGCTTCCGAAAGCGAGGCGCAGCGCTAACGCTGCCGTTTGCACGCGTTAATTAGCATAGTTATTATCCGTCGGGAAATATTTTGCCGGTAAACTGATCTCAATGTAATGTAGCGAAGAACAGGAGTTAAAAAAGTTAACTCTACAGATGGAATCTGTTATAAATGAGCTAATGTGAAATTCGAAAAAATATAAGAGTTAGCATGGTTGCGATAAACGCCGCTATGTTAATTATGACATGTACTGAGTATAACATTTTTCATTTTTAACAGAGGGATAACATTGTTCTTAAATGATTATATAGTTATTCATGTATAGTTTAGGTCAATGCCTCTCAGAATTAATAGTGCAAAATTAATTAATATTGAAAAACTTCTATGTTTTGAATGGTTAAAAAGCAAACAAGAGTTTTCTTTCATCTCTATTCACCTTTGAATTTTTCGTCTCGTTTCAGGCGGATCTGACTTGCAGAAATACAATGCAAAGCGTGGGAGTCATCTACACTCACACGAACTTTGTTACGTTGAAGTACGTCACGGATGAGTGGGGGACTGAGGCAAATGGATTCCAACTCGTTATCACAGCTGTCAAAGATCCAAGTAAGTTGATAACTTATATTTATAATGCCTTTTGTAATGAAAATAGCATTATTTTATTATAAACTAACAGACTTCGAAACACATTCTTAAAGACCGAAATTTTTTTTCTTAAGTTTTTTAAATCCCTTAGAATTTGATAGAAAGGCAAAAAATTAATTCACATAGATTTTCACAGAAAACTGTGTATTACAGAATGATGATTAGTTTGATATAAGATGTCCCGTCTAAATAAACATAAGCCTTCGTGACACGAATCATATTCGATTAGCATTCGTAACTTTAGTGCGAACAATGTTTGACGGAAAATAAACGTAAAACCAGAAAAGATGGATATTTTAAGCACACGCAAGCAGCGAAGGAAGGTTGGGAAAGGTGAACCAGGAGAGAAAAAGAGAGCGAAATTATTGATGCGAGAGGGTTATGGAGGTGGTGAGTGTGCGCGCGCATGTTTGAATGAAATGGGAGTAAATATTTTGATATATCGCAGAGAATCTCAAGTAGGAAATAAATAAAAACGCAGGTGCGCGCGTGATAGCTATTCATTTTCTACGGCGGAAATATTATGTACTTTACCGATAAAATGCATGATTAAATATGAAAGAGTCTCCGATGACTATCCAAGGGGAACAAAATGTAGTGAATTATCGACTTATGTAATCTAACTCTTTTAGTTTTAATGTAATCTCTCATTATTATTCATGACCAAATAAATTTTTTTTTATTTATGTTTCGTAGAAAATCCAGAGGTTACCTCTCATTACTATGAAAACTATATTCATTTTCTCATATTACTATATTTTATTTGAAAGTATAATCAAATTACAAGGTTTCCTAAATGATATGTTATTATATACTTTACCGGAAAAAAAGTTTCTAATATTTTACGTGTTTGCAAGTTTTCTATAGAATTACATTATTACGGTTTCACAGAGGAAAAACCTTATTCCTTTTCTTATTCTTTAGTGTAATTTTTGGGAAATCATTAAAATTGAATTAAACATTCATTTTATAGAAGCAATTATAAATTGAGTTAATAAATAATTATAATAATATGTAGATTATAAAATCGATATCTGTGCAGGCCTTTATTGAATTACTATGAGATAGTAGGTTTACTTTATAACGTTATGGTTACGTGCTTTCGAAATGTTGTTCGTAAAAGCATAAAAAAGCTTCCGTATAATTTCTTTGTCTTGCGATATACAAGACCCTATAGCATCTCGGATGCGCTCACTTACACAAATGACGCGAAATTCTCCATTCGGTCGGTCGGAATATGTGTCTGCTTTCTCTCTCTCATACACACTCTCTCCCCGTCTCCCTCTCTCTCGTCCTCCCCAAGGGGCGACGACGCAAGGCCGGAAACTCGAGAGTGCAGCATCTTCGGGGAATTCCAGCGGCAGCAGCGACGGGGGAAACGGTTTACGATGTGCATCTCGACTTGAGAAATTGGTTAGGCTGAACGTAACGGATTTTATTCGCGCGCCGAGTCTGCCTGCGCGTCTGGGATTCTCCCATATATACATATGTATTTATCTCCTTCTCTCTAGCGTCTGCCTTCTCCCAGAATCCATCGTGATGTTTTGGTATTGCAAACAAGTTTTGTGTTTGTATACTGCCGCCGCGAAGATGTCAATACTACAGACTTTTATCAAAATTTCGTATGCTTTAATATTTTTAATGCATTTTTCACTATGTTATATTTCTGTTCAGCTTTTGAAAGTGAATTACGTACGTTATACTTTGAAAAAAATTAAATATTCGCTATTGAAAGATCTCCTGTGATGGTTATTATTTTCAACAATATTCTAAAGAATAATAATAAACAAAATGCAACGAGTTTTAAATAGAATCAATAATAATACATAGTCGATAATAACCAAAGAGCCACGTACTTTCGTTTATTAACTTAATGCTTTGTCAGAATTCCGATCAAGAATTGTGCATTCTTTTACAATATTGTATGTATTTATGGTTTATCCGCCTTACGAGGAGAAACTTAAAACCGGACCTGTTATAGTCTATATCTCGGACATGGCGAGAAATTGAGGGTTGCTTGCATTCGTTTCCTCATCACTCAGTGTTCGACTATGTTTTAGATATTATATTCCAGTACTAACCGGATCCATTGCAGTATTATGCTTAACTTTCATGATCAGCCGTGGTACAGTTTCTCTAGTCCAGTTTTCGTTTACTATATTGTACAAGACCGGACATTTTTTCATCTTATGTTTCTGACTATATAACTTTGCCAACTTGTTCCCCATTATAGAATTTCTTTGTATTACCGGGAAATAATAATTTATATGCAGGTATTCTTTCTTACTTCTCCAAACGATCCTTTCAGTACTTCCGATTGTTGTAAAATTTAAAAACTATATAATACCCAATTAAATTATTAAATATGTATCACGATATAAAGGTTCATTTTCATAAAACCGGTTTTCCTCGAAGGATGAAAGTAGTGATATGAACTGAAATTCGTTAACAAGTTAGGTATCAACGCTACCGAAATTTAAAACATTATCACTTCTTTCTTAATAAATGAGCCAATGAGCAGCAAAGATTTTGCTCGAGATTTTTCCTTTTGCAACGCCGAAGTTATTATAGTACTCACTACGATCAACCATTATATATGTTCCTATAATATTTTCAATACAAAGTCACTATTCAATAAAACCGCTCGAAAAATATTCGATTCAGTAAGTAAAACATAAAGCCGATTTCATATCGCGAAGAGTAAACACGTCGCTTCAATTAAAAGAAGAATACCTCCCTCGACTAATTTTCGTAATGCGACGTCGGAAAAACGCCTCCACCTTTTTCCCTCTTTTCCTGGACGCCCGTGATCTACCATTTTTCTTTGTTGCACCCGTGTGCTCGCGTGGGGAAAATACGCGCTGGAAACATTGATTCATGTCGCTCGTCACAGCCGCCGTGGCTTCCGCGCTGCGATAATATACTTCCGTTCGCTCACTGTCGGCCTATTTTTCTTCGTATTCCTTCTTTCTCGAATGCTCTCTTTTTGCCTCTCCTCTCGACTGTGCGTCCTTGCAGAGCTCCCTCTCTTTTTCTCTCTTTGATTTTAATCCCCAGCCGATGTCTCTTTTTCTTTCTTGCTGTCTAAGTTCCTATATAATATGTTTTGCTCGCGTTTCTTTTTTTATTGTTTTTTATTTCTTTAATCCGATAGAAAGATTTTATAGTAATTCTTCGGGAGTAAGTAGCATTTGAAATCTCCTTACTGCAGTATTTAGTTTAAGACTTTTCGTTTTGGTGTTTGTGCGATTGTTTTGTAGACAAACTGACAGGGAAATTGAGTGTGCTGGATTTAAATATTTCGAAATACCGCCAGCTACATGTGCTCTTGACATTAAAACTATTCCTGAGTATATTTGTTCAATAATACATCACAAAATCGGCATGTGTCATTTTAGATGTATATTTATTTAATATTCCAATAAGGACTGTACAATACGATACAATTTTATAACTCTTAGTATTATCATTATTAGCTTTGAAATTTTTGTAATTTTATTAAACAAGAGGTTTCGAAGTTTATTCGAAAATATATTGAGAGAAGAATATTGTTACTGTTAACATATTTATCTATTTGAAGTAGAACTATTTGACATGTTTAAGGGTAAAATGTGATATTGTAATAGTTATAATATTTATATTTACTAATAGGCATGCTAAGATTTGAAAGCAGTTGATGGTAGAAATTCTTGTAAATTGTAGTTTTCAATCTAATGGCCAATTTGCTACCAGGATGATGTTTTATAACAAAAAGGTTTGAAATAAAAACTCCATTTAGTTTTTTACTCGAATATTTGGTACATTTTTATTGTTTATGTCCTTCATCATGATAAAAACAATAAAAATGTCTAAAACGTTGAAGTAAAAAAATAAATGCTGATTTTATATAAATCAGCACAGCTGGTATAGAAGATTTGCCATTAGATTACAAAACTACTATAATAAGCATATTGTAACTATTACAATATCAATGTTCTCAGGTAACATATTGAAATTGTTTATGAAAACATGGTAACTGTTACAATGCGTATATTTTGCCATATTTAAACATACACAGGTTAACAGTTACAATGCCATAGTTAGCAGTAAACAACTCCTATTCTCAGTGTACGAAGAACAGAAGAACGAATTGACAATGTTACATTTTGAGTCGTTTATCGATAAATTTTCGTATAAATTATTTTCATATTGCTCTAATGATATTATATAGATCTATATATATCATTAGTGCAATACGAAAATAGCCACTATATTTGAGAAAACTTTATGTACAGCATGCGACAATTATTCCTTCCGCCTGTTATTCGACTTGCAAAAGCAAGCGGAACACCAAAAATACTTTGCCGTCTGGAAACTCGAAAGCGCTCATCCGAATAAAGCCCGAGAACTATTCCCAGGGCGATTTTTCAAGGGGCAGCGTCGACACTCGGCCAAGCGACGCTCGTCGACGCAGAGTTACACCCCGAATGAAATTACCGGCAGCTCGGAGTCGCAGAGGCGAAATAACTCAATTTCGTTCCGCATCAAAATGCATAAAATCGCACGCTCGATGCTTGAAACGGGAGCTAAACTCGTTTCTGTTCAACCGCGGGTTCCGCGGCGCCTGCAGCCACAGGAGATTATGAAAACGCATCCCTTTTCCACTAATCCGTAGCAGTGCGCACCACATGCTCTCTCTCGTAAGATGAATCGACGCGCTAAACTCGTGCTGCTGCAGCGTGTCACAATTTTGCGTCGCGCGGTGTAACAACTGCGAATGCAAGCGTAGGACCGACGTAGCGAGAAATACACGCTGCAGAATGCCATGAGATGCGCAGCCGAGCTGGAAAGTCACTGGCGCGCGCAGTGTGATGAGGAAGATTGGGACAAACGGCGTGCCGCCGCAGCCACGAGCTGGGAGTATTTTCGCGGTTTTGACTAAGGAAATGCGCGATGTGGTGCGGCAACTTTGTCTTTGAAAGCCGCTTTGTCCTGAATTTTGACACTTTAAAGATGATAATGTCATGGCATTATATGTCTCTATGGGGTATCTGTGATATTCCAAAAAATTTTATTCGTGCTTTAAAAATTTATTATGAAGATATATTTTGCTGTCTGATATTTTTAAAAGAGTTTGAACAAATTGTAGAATTTACGTCAATAATAGTCAATGTTCTGAAATTTCTACCAACAAAAGTAAAAATTTTATATCTACGATAGTGTCTAACAATATTGTCGTATGGACTAAATTATGTAATAGAGTACAAAGTAATGATTCATTAGCTTTCCTTTAATTAACTGTAACTGAGTAATAAAGCGTACCAGTCTTAAGATTTGCACGGCTCTATTCCATTTAATGTATGCCACATTGGTTACCCCTGCGCTATTAGTTTGGTTCGTATTACTAGATCGACCCATAGATAATGTTTGCGTGGCCATTACAATCAAATGGGTTTATCGAATCGATTACGATTGCTATGTTCTCGCGACAGGGCCACGGAGACAAGATGCATTATCTTAATACGCTAGCATTCGTGCAAGATGGAATGTATCTGTAATTGAAGTTACGCATGCAATGCTTACTTATCATTAATATTTTTGTAATATCTTAATTGATAATTTAATTAAAAAGCTTAATGAAATAAAATACGTTCAATAAGCTCGTAAAATACGTTCCATCACATTAATATAAGTCAATCTGCATACAATTTGTGCTATAGGTATTATCGTTAGCTTGAATTTACTTTGCAATTAATTTTCAAACTATTTACATTCATAATTAGGGCTCGTTCTTAGAAGTTTAACAACTTCTCTCATACCAGCAATGGAAGTGCTCTTGAATATAGCATTACTAAGGGTATTGTAAAGGCAGAAATCATGGGACGTGCCCTAAGGATCAATTTTATTGTCTTTATTTTATTGGCTGAAAAAAAGACATACCAGTTGAGTGGACAAATTGGAAGATAGCAGTGTGATACCGGTGTGTACTGATAGATGCATCAGGATAAACGTCTTTGGGCAAAGGTGCAGAATAGACATAGACACTGCTCTTGATCAGGACATAGATAACCGGCTGTATAAAAAAAAAACTCAACGCCATTATTTTCCAGAAAAAGTTGTTAGCCATCATTCAGGCTACCCAGAAGGGAATTGGCTTGGATCAAATAGGAATATCGTTATTTGCTCAGACAACAAAGGAAACCACCCTGCACACAGCTGTAACATCGTCAACTCTAATTTTGGAAGGGCAAATCGCACTGCTTCAACTAGTGAATAATAACCATGAAGTTGATATATAGGGTGCATGTGCTAGCCGACATGTGCTTGCCGCAACACATAAGACAATCGAGGCATGCATGCGTCTAACTGCAAATTGTGGTGCACTAGATTAAAAATTATGAAACATTCTTATAAAAATGAAAAAACTTTCTAGTGCAATTTTAATACATGAGCAATTCTATAGGAAATATCAAACAACTACGTACCAAAAACAAATAAAAATTTTTTCAGGAACTAACCCACTCGATCAGATGTTTTCAATTTCTGGACCATCTTGAATATATACAAAAAATCGGGGACACGGTCAATCGGGAGACAAATATTTTTTCTAACAATAACTTTTTTTTTTAAACTTAAAAAGGACCTTTTTCAAACATAAATCAGTTTGTGAGAAAGAATAGCACATCAATTTTAAGAAAAAGAAAAATAAAACTAGGGAACGCGTGCTTTAATTTACTTCTTACAGAATGGAAAAGTGCTAATTTCCTCAAAAGTTGCATAAATACAAAGATGAGTGCGAAAGTATACAAACTGCTAAAATGCAAAGGAGCGGGTTTTTGCCAGTTTCCAAT
>JAPYZO010005648.1:0-10044 GCA_030522905.1 Torymus flavipes | reverse complement strand
ATAGGATTTAACTGTAACTCACCTCGCTCGTCGCCGTGCCAACGCGCTCCCTGAGGGCCGTGGTATCGTTGGGTCCGGGAATGCGGTTCGCCACCGTTCTTGACGCCTTGCCGCTCGCCTCGCCGACTGCAAATAAGGTACATGCCACCTGTCATTGTCTACTCACACCCGTGCCTCACACACATACATGTACACAGTCTCATTCTTTGCTCTTCGCGACTTTTCCTTCACCGGCAGTTCAGCCAAGCGCGCGCGCGCGTGACATCTGTCGCGAACAAACTTGCGCGCTTTGTGCGAAGTTTGTCTAGAACGAACTTTAGTTGGCGAGAGACAGAGTTGCAAAGTATCCCAAGCGGTCAGCGATTAATTCTCGTCGCACGGAAGCTTGGCCTCCTCGCGTGTCAAGTGCGATTTCGCGACACGCCGCGCGTCGACTACTTTTCATCGGCGCTTTATGACAGCGGGAATGGGTTTGTGAGATACGAGTATACTGTAAACTTTGCAAAGGGGATGAAGAGACTGAAATAGTATTGTGTTTGACTGTAGGAAATCGCTGAATTGCGGACCCTTTGGAAAATTATAAAGCAGACTTGACGTTTTACTGAAAGGGGCAAGATGCAAAAGGCAGAAAATGTACGTATAAAAGACGTGAGTCAATAATTTGGAAAATTTATACTTTGAAAAAAAAAATATATGTATAAAATAAATATCGACGTACTGCATCTTTGCTTTTGCTTGAAAATTTCTTTAACTTTTATAATAGGGCTCAACAAATCTTTTATTTTATCATTGGGCTAATAAAAAAGGTTTGAGCCTTTTTGAATTACCTAGTATTTATTACTTTTATTTATTATGTTCCATTCCACAACGGTTGAAATTTAAATTATTTTTAAATATTAATATCGACAACAGATCTTTTGTTCCACAACATAGTTAAATATTATTAATAATTAATTAAAAAGCATAAAAGAACCGCGAACCTGCCGCAAGGCAGTATCTTGTCCCTTGAGACAGGAAAAAGAAAACGGGGTAATTGCTTGAAGACAAAGCAGTCATAAAGGCTAAAGAAAAATAAGGAGAAAAGAAAGGGGAGAATTATCTGAACCAACATTTATACTAGTTTAACAATAGGAGCTTTCCTCTATCACTGGCTTGCATATTTTTAATTACATATACTTTATTTTTCAAATTTCTTTATCTACGTACAGCAACATATTATGTTAAATAAACATTCTTTTAAATCAGACCGAAATTTTTAACGTATTTTTGCAAAAATTAATGTTGATGTCAATTTTCTCACGACCTATGACATTCATAGAAAAAAAAGCAAATGATAGAAATATTTAAAAACTTTGAAAACCTGAAAGTTCTTCATATTGTGTACTACTTAGTTACCTCTCACCTGCCAAACTATAATTTTTAGCAGTACCTAACTCCCACTCAGAGATTACAAAAACTTTTACATTCTCCGGTGGTGAAGCGAAACACGCTAGAGTATGTCCCGGTAATAAATAACGATCAGCCTAATTGAAAAAGTAGGAAAAAAGGAGAAGTTTTAACGCCCGATAACGTTAATAGATACTTTCAATAGCGAAGAGCGCTGCAAAAGTTAGACACTCGACGTCCTGACTCTTGTTCTCCCGTACAAGATGGGGAAGGGGTGAAAAGAAGGGGGCGCGGCGCGAAACTTTGCCGAGTGGGTGTACTTACAGAGTTCTTCACGATCCACCTGGCGGGTGCCGCCGCCGAACAGACCCTTGAAGAAGCTCTCCTTCGGTGGCTCCGGCATGTCCAGGCCAATGAATAGATCGCCCATCATCTCGGTCAGCTCGGCGCTAGGAAAGAAAGTTTCGTTGTTAGTGCCGTTGGCTTTCCTTCTTCGACTTTTCTTCTTCTTATCGGATCTACACTTTTCTTCCGCACGAAGAATAGTATGGGATAAATCATGACAGTACTAAATGACAAGTTCAACTATTTTGTTTCAGTTAGAATAAGCTTTTGATTTAGAAATCATGTCACTGAATGTGCTTCAATCCAACATTTTTCACATAAGATTATACTTCCCGTGAGATTAAACGTGATTAAACGAAATTCTTAAATAGATTCAGATTTTATTTTTAAAGATTTGTCATCGTGTATCTTTTATACACACGGGCATGATAGCCGTCACGCTATACGGTGCTTTTGCAAATAACTACCGTGTAAAAAACTTTTATTTTAATTGATCGTAGTCGTTTTTCTGCGGCGATCGATAGCGATGCACAATGATGAATGCATAGCGTAGGCTATGGCCTACGCTAGCGAAAGATAATGCACGTTGTTAGAGAACTCCTACGTTGATTTGAAAGACAAAAGAAAAAAAAATTATAATGCTTGATGATAAGGTCCAGTTATGTATACAAGTTGTACAATAAATTGTTCATTTGAATAAAGCAAATAAAGCACGCTCCAGTTTTAACTTTCACATTATCACAGATTTTATTTTTGCAACATTATATTGGTTTTCAATTGCATTCATACTATTTAACAATAATTTAGTTCTCAGTTAAAATAATTTTTTTTTTTGTTTACTAAAGTTATCTAAGGAAGTCTGAATTAGAATGCAATGTAGTTATTCAAATCAAAATGAAAATATTTAAAGTAATGATTTAAAACTTTATTTAAAGAGAAAATATTTCTCTTATTATGTCTTCTTTTTTATTCATAAATAAAATTGCTCATGTGAACATCTTTTACATACTAATTAAAAAAATATTACTAATAACTTCGTACTGACCAAAATTCACTGGAAACTGTGTATTTTTGAATTTCCGTCGGTGATGACAAGTAAAGTCCGTGGCCTCTGTTGCTGAAGCAGAGAGTCCTAGAGATTCTGTAATAACGCAGAAAAATTAAAATCATCGAACCTCGCGAAACATCAGAGCTAATATGTACTCTACATCATATAAAGCGTTAATGTTTGCTGAAGCTCTACTATTTCGTACTTAGAAAACTCAAAGTGCAGAGCAAAAGTACCATCGACTATTCTACACAAAAAGGTTCGTGTACAATTAGGAAAAAACGATAGTGAAATTAAAAAGTAAGTAATCATAAATTCCAACAGCTACGTACGCAGGATGTGCTAAGAAAACGTGAAAGATAAGATAAGAATACGAAAAGAGATAGATAAAAGATATACGAAAGATAATAAAAAGAGAAATAGTAAAGATTAAATTAAAATCTGAGGGGTGAATAAGCGAGGTGATATATTATGATATATATTAGCTACGGTGTTAATTCGTTGTCCAAAGGTATTACGTGTAATATATATTTATTATGATGATAATGAATTTTTAGTTGACGACTTACTGGTCGGTATCGCCATTTACAAAGAGTTGATGACCCCATATGGACAACATGGGGTCTACTATGCCGTGTTTAGTAGTCTGAAAACTGTTAGAGATTATAGAGACAGGAGGACAGTCAATAAAAATAGTTGGACGCGTCTATTGTATTTTTTTTTTGGATTTGCTTTTGTCTTTTATCTGCGCGGTGTTGTCGGAGGGTCAAGAACTGGCCTGGCAACTTGTACTTCTTTTGTGAAGGAAAAAAAAATTTTAAATGAATGTTTTCGGCTCCGGCCTCTATTTTGCTTTGTGAAAAAGACATTTTATGTCAATGAAATCGATGAAGTATGTTTCACACCCTAAATATCTTGCAGTAAAAGGAGCGGTGTGTGCTTTTACAAAAATAATTAATAAATTTTATATTTATTGTAAATATTGTAAAAGTTTAGAATAATATAATTTATTGAAACTACTATACTTATTTAACATTTTAAACAAATTTAAGTCATCTTTTCTAAAACAAAACAGGATATATCTAGCATGCAAATTTTTACGCAAATATGTTGATGACATATTCCTATCATTATCGTATTTATTTTTACTTAAAACTTAAGATTTACACCTTGGATTTTAAGTTACTAGAAAGTAATTATTTATCCCGCTCATTTTTCACTGCCAAGAATTTCGAGTGCTTGGTTTCATGTAAGAGCTAGTATTTTCATGAGACTAGTGACACCTTTTTATTAATCTTTAATAAATGAGACCGTATTCAGAATGGCTTCATAAAGAACACAATCCCATGAAAGAAAAAACTGTGCCAAAAGTGTGCTATAAAAAAACATCTACATCGATCATGCCTCGAGCCTTTCTCCATGTATATACTATATAACAATGTATATGTATAGTGCACAATAACGTGTCATCGAAGAGAGAATAAAACAGAGAAAATCTTTAGAACATGCCGAAATGATTATTTAATTCGCCTTGTCACGCGCATTTTTACATAGCTATTAAAAAGATATTTAAAAAGAAGAAAACATCCTATTTCTTGCTCGCGAAGAGCGACGTGTTGGTGACATCTAGGAAAAAAGTACCTTCCATGTGCTAAAGTTCATCTAAAGAAAAAATAAGTTTGGCGCATCTAAGCACGCGTCAGTCCAATAAGAAAAAAACAAGAAGAGTAAACTAACATTCACCTGCACAGACTCGAAACTCATAATAAAGCATCTTATATGAAACAGCTGTGTAATCAAAATTTTTCATTTGTTTTTCTTTAGTTGTGGTTTTAGTAGACTTGCATACATGAATTTTGTTAATTGTTTGCTAATTTTTCTTTTTGTTTTAGTTAAATCAATTTTGTTAATATTGATTTATTTTCGTTTAAACAAAGCATTAATGAACTGCAATAAAAATTGTGCGCCATCGGATATGCCAGACATTTGTGCGTACGTCAGATATAGTGATTAGTAGATTATTTCAAACACACAAGTGATAAGTCATTTACATTTTGCCTTTAAGTACATTCTTGCCAATCTTACCTTAAATCCGAAACAGGTAGAAAATCAACATCTATCAGTGGCCTTAAACTTGGTAAACTGTAGGTGCATATGTGACCATTCGAGACGTAGCAAACCAAGCAGACGCTGTCTGTAAATGTAAGGTACAAATTGAGTTTAGTAAAGAAATATTTTGTATTTTATGAAAAGTAAATGATTTTATAAATATCAACAACAAAAATATTTTTATTACAATTAAAATTAAATCAACTGCAGAATGAATAAATGGGACGCATTTATAAGTTAAGATCCCTGTGATTAATAATTGCATTTCAAATCGTTCATACCTACAAATTGGTTATTTGATACCCTTAGTAACACGAAACTCAATTATAACTGAAAATCATTGTCCACATTGATATTTCTTCATAAAACTATTCCGAAGTGCTCAGTAATGTTTTAATGGAAAAATACTTGAGAAAACAGAGAGTTACCTTTCAAAGACGTTATTTCTGCTTTAATAACGATATGAGTCTCGGCTAACTGTTGTTTATAGACACAGTTCTGCGATGGAAGAGCAACAACTCTGGCCTGTTTCTCAGATGTCAGCACGACAAATTGCCTATCTTCGTAAGCATCTGTACCGGATCCTTGGGAATTAATTGAGGGCGACATCCGCGTACTCGAAAATTTCCCTTGGTTCTCTGTAAAACGAGCTTCTCTCATAATTTCTTGATCATTTTTGAAAATTGTATACAACTTTTTATTGATGTTTATGTAATCGTGTGAAAATTAAGTATTGAAATGAACTTTGGCGACCTCAGGAACTTGACGTTAAAAAAATATTTTATTATTCAGTATTTTTAAGAGTTAGACTAAGTTATAATAAAATATTTACGTAACATGTGGGAATTGGTAAATCAAATTATGAAAAACGTACTGTTACGATCCTTGGCATCTGCATTTTCATCCTTCCAGGATTCATAGGAATAAGGAATTAAAGCTCCGTTACAATCCAAAAAGGACATCGTCAAAATGCATCCTTTCAGTTTAAACGTAGAGCCATCTGTATACAATTCAATTGATAGATTTAAAGGTAGTATTAAACAATATTTGAAAAGTGTTATGAAATTATCCAATCTTAGACAGTTCTAGTATATTGGTTACTCACTACAACTAGAAATAATCACAGGCTGTGCGTGTCTGTCGCCAGAGGCAGGTATGTTAAACACAATTGTTTGTACGGAACCCGAAGATGTGCCAATCCATAAAGTCGGCAAGGCATTGGAATCTGAAATAAAAAATAATTAAAATATTGAGAATGCTCACATATTAAACTTAAATATTTTGGTGAACGATTACTCTACAATAAACAAATGTAGTAAAATCTACGTGGAAATAAGAAGTAGGTATTTGACATTACTCTTTGAAAATTATAATTGTATGCATCACGTGCGCCGAAGTTATCTCAACTCGTGTCATTTTTACCCTCCCGTCGCTCAGATAGCAAACTACACCATCGTTGAGATAATCCCCTTCGCGCTCTGTTTGCGTAATCTACTATATTTACACATTATTGTAAGTTGCATACTCACCGCTCTTTTTCGTGTAGGAATCGGCAAAAGTAAGGCAGCTGACGGTTTCAGTGGCAATGTTTTCCAGCGAGGACATACTCGAACTACGAGATCGTTGGAATGAACTGTCGAGTTTATCTGCTCGGCCAGCATTTTGGAAAGTAAATTAAATCGATTAATAATAATAACAAAAGCGCCACAGTTGGATTCTGAAATTCATTCTACTGAAGCATGCACGAAGAGAATTCATAGATAAATCTTCTCATAGTAAGTCTCTCCAAGAAACGACTAAAGTAGCAACAATAATCGATATATATATAGTGATATAAGACTTAAAGTACTGACAGTGCAGTAATAAATATTACAATGACAAACCCAACAACAACAACAATAATAATATAAATACATATTATTTAATTTTAATTTTTTTTTTCAGCTTTGATCCTGTGATTAATTTTCTCGTTTTTTTTTGGCACAGTCTCGAACAGCGCTCGCGCTTCGATAAACTGCGCACACTTATGAAGTGGACCGATTTAACGAGCCTCTGATCCTGTGCGCTTTCACGCGAATCACGGTCAATCTATTTAATTGCCAATCAACGAATATATATTTAACCATCTGACTGCTATTCGTAAAATTCACCCACACCCACATTATTTCACCCACGCGATTTTAAAGCCAGTAATAATAAAATACATTGCTTTTCTGCACTAAAACTTCTTATTTTATCTATCACATTGTTATTTTAATTCGTATGATAGTTTATTAACAAGAGATTTTTCACCGTAATGCAAGCATGGAAGAGTCACATATAAAAGATGTTAGTATAGATTTCCAAATAGATTAATTAAGAAGTTCGATAAAAATAGTGTGTGCACTTAATTTGAAGCGTGTTTCGCCAATCCTTCATTTACTACAATTCCCACTTGAAAATCTTGATAAAACTTTACTTAAAAATAGAAATTGTAGAAATTGAAGTATCAACAAAAGAAACATCAAATAAGCCCGTTTAACATCTCATACAAAGTAGCTTTCCACAGAGTCACACCTTACAACAAAGAGAACCTTGCAGTTTGTTAAAATACATTTACAACCTTACTCTAGCTTAAAACTATATACCAAATCAAGTGTACCCTCAAGTTATACAATCGCACAGGATCATTACGTATCTTCATGCCCGCAAAATTTCCCACATAACATATGTTATTCCATTTATTCCTGCTTTCCTTCCTTTAAAGACAATTCATAAATAATGCTCAGGCTTTTTAAACACAGTTTAGGAGTTTGATTTTGTTTAAAGTTTAAGAATTTCATTCAAAGCAGTCTTGAAATTATCGCGGACAGAATAGATATATATATAATATGTATAATCATGTCTCAATCCGAAATCATATATATTAAAAGCATCTCATCCGAGACAGTATAAAAGCAGAGGTAAAAAGTTGCTAGAACAGACAAAAACACAATAGAACGTATCCCATTGAAGGTGCGACACTATACAGAGAAAAGGGGCCTCCTGAAGCCGGGAGGCTCGTGGAAAAAGGGTGCATATCTTTCGTTTATTGACGCAAGTGAGCGCGTTTTAGTTTCTTTTTTTTTACATATCATTTGATAGTTTTGAATGCTTTTTATTTTGTTATCTTGCTCTTTTTAATCATAAACCGCACAACAACTGAACAGAGGTGTAGAAGTCTAACGCAAACAGGTGAACAGACGCACAGAGATCACATAATAGGTAGTGGCAGACAGAGGAAGAGAAGATGAAATTTTTATAAATATATATATATATTATAGTAGATATATAAGCAAAGAGAGAAAGAGAGCGAGTGCGCGCGTGAGCCAGGAGATGCAGCTGCTGGTCATTTTCGTTCATTGAGTCGCAACGGCGCATACCAGACAGTATTATTTCTCTGATCGATTCCAGTTTATTTTCATCATCTTCAACGGTGTATATGTCTGTCTCGCAGTCTTCGTTTTACATACGTCGATGAGAGCGCCTGACCCATGATTAAACCCATGATTTACGATTCGTCTTTTATTTTATGTTTAGGTTTCTGTTTAGGTAATATTTCAAATTCTAATTTGTTTCACAATTTTTCTATTTTATGTATATATTTTATTGTCTCTTAGCTTAACATACAAATTAAATAAGATGAAGCTAGTAATATGTCATACAAATTACTTTGTTGTAAAAATAAGAAACAATAAAATATAATAATAAAATTTCGAAAAATCATACAAAACAAATCGAATTCAGTTGTTAATATTTATATTCGTGTTTTATCAATATATTTTTTAATAAATGCCATAATTTTCACAATCAGCGCACACAAAAAACGAAAGCTTACCTTAGAATGGTCGGTATTCCAAGCGCAAATGCATACAACACAAACACAGGCGAAGAATCATAAATATGGCGAAATTGAGTCACGCACTCTCATCCTCGGCGAACAAGTATCATATTGTTCATACCTGCTGTCCCATCTCGTCCGAGTGGTATTAGCACCCGCTATATCTCTAAGACTCGCGAAGGCATTGTTTTCAGAGAAGAGAGCGAGAGATAGAGAAAGAGACATAGTGTTTTTGAAAAAGAGCTTGCTACGTAGTGAAAGATTTAATCTCTAAGTATACCGCTCGATCACATAATAGGTAATGAGTGTACGTATATATACACGAGACAACACATTCATTATCATTGATACAATCCATAAGGAGTGAAGAGTGAGCTAGCTGATTGTTGTCAGGAAACTTTTATTCTTTTTTTAAGAGTGGCAGTGAGGATAGAGTACAATTAGTCTTTTTTTCTGTTGCTGTAATAGAGCTTTTTGTGAGAATGCGCCGGTGCAGTGTGTGCGCGAAAACTTTGCTGGAATAAGATAATTTGAATTCGGATGATGCTATTACAATTCTCATTAGATTAGTCCTTCTAACGTTGAACTTCATCATTGCAGCTGCTTATGTGTATAATCATTTATAAAATATTAAATTACTAAACTCTATTGAATTTAATCGTATCACAATGCACAGTTGTAGATTTCTAATGTGACTAACATAAGCAAAAATTTAAAGTTTTATGCAAAAGTTTATTTACAAAATTAATAATACATTTTTTTCCTGAAAGTCTTTGAAAAGTAAATTCAATCTTTTAATATAACTCTAACATTAATTTGATGAGTAATTTTATACATGAAATATCAAATCTTTTGTAAAATACATAATATATTCATATAAAAGCTTTTTCATAGCAATATAATGTCGGAATATGAAAAGTTTTAGAAAGTAGTATAGATGAATTTTAAGATAGATCAGTACAAATCGCATGCTCATGAATAGATCACTATCAGTGTGTAATCTAATTAAATAAATGTTTTGATTTCAATGGTTCATGCTTCTAGATATTAACAATTTTATAGTCGCTTATATCAATAATGGGGATGCGACTATTAATGGAAAGATGAGAAAAAAGATTGTTAAAAAATTTAACTTTAATCCGTACAAAAGATATGAGTTCTACATTTTTCTTTTCATTTCACGAACCATGCAAATCATTTACGAACTCAAACTTTTGCAAAACTTTAATTTGTACATCATTTTAGAAAAAGAATTTGTTTCATGAAAAATAGGCTTCGGTATCACATTTCTTTTTTA
>JAPYZO010005647.1:0-10045 GCA_030522905.1 Torymus flavipes | reverse complement strand
TGTGTGTGTGTGTGTGTGTGTGTGTGTGTGTGTGTGTGTGTGTGTGTGTGAGTGTGTGTGTGTGTGTGTGTGTGTGTGTGTGTGTGTGTGTGTGTGTGTAATACGGGTCGTTCTCGGGATCCATTGGACCATTTTTAACCGGACAAATATTTCTTTTTTAACTCGATTTTTCTTTGTTATATAGGATTTTTTTTTAATTTTCAATTTTTGATTCCTCAAGTTTTAATACTGCAAAGCTAATATTACTAAGATATTATTTATGCATTTAAAACATTCTCTAAATTAAATACAGTGACTAATCAGTATTTTAGTGTGTAATGCAGGGCACTGTGGAAATAGGGCATATGCAGATAAGAGTTTGCATATCTATTGGATGAGCTCGTTAGGCAGAAATATATCGGTTCATAAAGTATGGAGATATTTAAAATTGAATTAAGGTAAAATATCCATTATTGGGACAACGTCAAAAGTGCACCCTAAACCCGTACAGTAATAAATACTATTAATAATCAATATATAAGATGTAGATTCATACATATTATGAACTTAAATCATAAAAGTAAAAATTTCTTAATCAATTTTAAGTTCTAATGTATTGAATATTACATGATTTATTTTGATTTAAAAAGTTGTGAATTTGAAGAAAAAATAATAAATAGTGCTCTTTAACAATGGTGTATCTAAAATAGAACCTTAAATTGTCCCACTATCGGCAGCTTGTCCCACTTTAGGATGAAGTTCGATTAACCCATAAAGTTATTATTGTCCCAGTATTGGTCTTTTCTTTGCCCAACTTTAGGATTTGTTTCAAAAATCGTGTCCCACTGAAGGGTGAATAGACTACCGATTAAATGTATTTATTTTTACTTTCATAACTTTTTAACAACATTATTTTATTCGCGATGGTGGTCGTAAGTGTCCCAGTAATAATTGTTTTACCTTAGTAAGTCTTTTCAAACCGAAATAACTGCTTGATGACGTCTTCATCGATAGCATTCTAATTTGAAGGGGATATTGTATATATAATAATCTATAAAAACGTCGTGTAAATTGACATCAGAGCCAAAGGTGAGGGTAGCAAATACGAGCTGTGAGCTGGCCAATTTTTTTTCCCATGGTGCGTAGGTATACTATTTTGCGTCATACCCGGGCCGAAAATACCACATTTTGCGTTTTTGAGACAGGAGCGAAAGTGCAGGTACTGTCGGCCAGGGTATGACGAAAAAGTTCAAATTGATTACTTCGCTAAGAAAAGTTCTAACTCAAATTGTCTCTTAGAAAAATTCTAATTCAAGTTTTCGCTCAGAAAAGTCCTACTCGATCGATGCTAAGAAAGGTTACAACAAAATTTTTTCGAAGGGACAATTTTTAACACTATTTTAAAGATTTTGTCGATCTTGTAGAGCCAGATGAGAATTAAAAATTCTAATTTGCTTTTTAAACAAAGCCTATCCAAACATATATTTGTTTAAAAAGCCAATTAGAATTTTTAATTCTCATCTGGCTCTACAAGATCGACAAAATCTTTAAAATAGTGTAACATGGAAAGCGATAAGAACAATTCAAGAATTGTAAAGTTTGAACACGTTTTCTTCTTTCTAATATCACAAAGTACAACTACCTAACACTAAATAACAAAAAGCCTATACAATTAAAAACGCGTTTGTGACACATTTTTTTTTTAATGAAATTTGTAATTATTTTACTTGTAAAACTAATCTATCTGTTTTTTATAAATAACCCCTTTTGAAGCTCCAAGAACTTCGAAGGCAACTTTGAAGAACAAGCTCCTGATTGAAATGGTAAATTGTATGAATGAATTAGAAAAATATTATGTGTACACGCAGTCAATATTTTGTGTTTTAAATTAAATTATTGAACAATCTTATATTTCTACTAATTTTGCGTGCACTATCTGAGGTGATTTATATGCATCTCACAGTATATGTTTGTAGTGTAAATGTGTCAATTCACATGCAAACTACAAGGAGTTTCCAAATAATTTCGGTGTTTTAGGTCCCGCAAATGCGGAAATATCATCATATTTCCCACGAAAGTTAAATTAGTTGAAAGACGGAAACAAATCTAACTTTGGTTCTGCTTTTCAAGGAAAAAAGTGTCCATATTTGTTGAGATGGGAATAAAATAAAATAAGTTAATAGTTTGTTAGCTGTATAATTGTTAAAGTATAAAGAAAATTGAAATATAAAAAAGAGAAAAATATAATAATAAAAATGAAA
The DNA here is from genome assembly GCA_030522905.1 of Torymus flavipes. Lineage (NCBI taxonomy): Eukaryota > Metazoa > Arthropoda > Insecta > Hymenoptera > Torymidae > Torymus > Torymus flavipes. The sequence goes on along the minus strand of JAPYZO010005647.1, from coordinate 7,805 downwards.
AAAATCTGTGTTACACAATGGAAAATTAAAATCGAGAATAAAAATATTTGTTATTTCCATCTCCACTATAATGGCCACTTTATAGCCTGAAAAGCGGGGCAAAAGTCGCGTTTAATTCCCTCATTTCCATTATTCTCACATATGCGAGAATAAAATAACATCGTCTAATTGTCTGCGTATCCAGTGAATTTGATTAAAACAAAATTCTAAGATATAAATACAAAATAACTTTTCAAATCTATAAACTGGCCATAATGGAGATGGTAATAAAGTACTATATATAACACGGGACTAAAGTCGATCATTCTCTCAAGAGTGATCACTGCCGAGCGAGCGTATATAGCGAAGCGAGGAATAATCCGCGGGAATTATCTGCGACTTTAGCCTCTTGTTACATAATTTACAATTTCATTCATCAATTTTTTTTTAGTTTTATGCCCACATTTTGAGTATCAATTTTTGTTTAAGTTGTTTCATGTGAAATGTCTTTAAAAAAGTTTTTTTTATATACGTTATTTGGGATCGTGGGAAATTCAAAATATTCATATTTTACCATTGTCTAATAAGATAAATTTTTCAATCTATCTAATCATATTTCGACAAAATATTTAATGCAACATTATGAAAATAGCTGTAACATAACAAATAATAAAAAGTATTTCGCTCTGGCAAGTTTCCAACATTTTGTTTCTTTTTCGAATATAAATTTTTTTTGAAAATATTTTCATACCATTTTGTATTAAAATACTGAATATTAAGTTTTATTTTTTTGCATATTAATTCAGCATAAGGAAATAATTTAATATAAGTTTCAAGTTTTACTCAATAAAACAACTGATGGCTCGTGAACTAATATTTTTGAAATGGACCAGGTTAAAAATAAACTTACATTGCAAGAAGATTACTACATTATGAGCTGATGGAACATGTAAGATATTTTCAAACTCGTTTGACCTTATAAGAAAAACCGTCTTTCATTTGGATATTTACATTTCTTCCTATTAATATTCATAAAGGTAAAGTAGCCAGTAGAGGTAGTTGTTAGAAAAATATACATGGGTTCCTGGGGATTTTGTTACACAATATCGTTCTATTTTCACTTATGTAATGTAGTTTAAGAAAGTATATGGGCACTAATACAAACATAAAAAATTTGTTTAAAATATAAATAATTTTTGTACAAAGTTATTTTATCTTGACTTTTATTATCCCTTTTGCACGTCGAATCCTAGGTCCTTCTAAACAAAATTCCCGCAATAAAACAATATGATGAAGTAGAGCGCAACGTCTGACTCCACATAAGGATCCTCACTATTGATGTGTTAAGCGATGTTTCTAGTGTATCTACTAGTTTCTTATACTTTCAGAAATGTATCTGAAATGTGCTATGTGTATGTGTGCGATTGCCGGAATAGAGAATTAGAGAGAAATCGGCCCCGAGATGTTGAAACGAAAATTCGAATTCAGTGAGAGAATCTTCTACTCCGGGTCCGAAACTTCCGCATTCGGGGAATGATGTTCGCTGCAACCCTTACCTTCTTCATTCGTAAAAAGTTAGCGGGGGCTTCATTAGTCGTAGCGCGTGGGATCTCAGTGGTATGCAATGAATGTTTAATATTTTCTTCCATTTTCGGGGGAGAGAGATCGTCTTTATTTTCTCCGTCAAAGCTCAATTTTTCCTGAACTGCGGCCAATTACTGTAAAAGGAGATGTTATTTTTTCGGAATCGAGTGCTCACGTAGGCGCCGATGAGAGAAAAAACGAGCACACTGTCGAAAATATTGTATCAAAAATAATTATACTGGCAGGATAATGCGCAAGGTCGTTAAGTCTACTTTTTTCGTTTTCTTCATTCGCTGCTCTGTATATCGACGTGTACACATGCGAATCAATATACACCTTAACGGGTTTTATCATCGAATTAAGATTTGCGGGTGCGCTGTCGAGGTCGTACTTTTTGCACGGCTGAATTTTTAATGACTTCTTTATTTGTAGTCGGACGGCAATTCAGAGTTTCCGGGCGCCTTTCGAAAATCCGATATACAGCTACATCGTAGGTATTGCAATGATGAAGTGAAAAGATAATTGGTCCGATGAAAAAGAAAGACGGTTTAAGAATGTTTTCAAATCAATATTTGTTTTATTCTTTTTGTTTGTTTGCTGTAGTTATAAAGACGTTTCATTATTCGAATTTCAAATCAAGTCCGATGCGGAATAAATAAATTTGAGATAATAAAAACAGTTGCAGAATCTACATATTATCAGATGTAGAATATATAAAAAGTACTTTCAGATGAAATAATGGTTCTCTTAAGTTAGTCAAAGCGGGATATATTATACCCCTGTATCCCTGTAAATCTGATAGGATCGGAAAAAAATTATTACCACTTCAATTATTTTGTCAACTTTATACACTATCTTATTTTTTTATCAACTCATCGAGGGAATGATTATTAGATGAGTAAGGTTATAATTGTTACTAACTAGAAAAGAGTCACGGATTTGGATCGCGGATTCGAAGTTCTTTTTTCAAACCATAGCCACTCAATCTCGATAAGTCTAAAATACAATTTCAAAAAATAAAATATAAACGTTCTTTTATTTTTCTTCTCCAAATATCAAAAATATTAATTCCTTCCAAAGTTATGACAGTTTAAAGTTGAGTAACGAGAAATGCTCTGTTAGGAACTGAAAATTCGCAGTAAAATTTTATACGTATTTTGATGCATTTTTGTTGCTCAACTTCAAACTATCATAACATTGGAGAGAATCAATATTTTTTAAGTCTGGAAAAAGTAAATAAAAGGTCGTTTTCTCCTATATATTTTTTTTAGTTTTGTTTGAAATTGTATTTAAAACTTTTATAGATTAAATAGTTACCGTTTGAAAAAATGTGAGGGTCTAATACTGTAGCTTTTTTAATTTTTCCACATTTAAAAACATATTACAAAGTTTAAGTCCAATCCGTGATCCACGACCCTTTCCTAGTAGGTGGTTGTTTACATTAATAATTGGTTCCATTTACTACATAAGATTCGGCCAATTAAAACTTATGTATGTAACTATATTTCTGGTTAACTTTATTAATTTTTGTTCTGTGCAGTATGCGAAGAAACAAATTTTATAATTATTAGTTTTATCAGGATACTATTGGAATTCTGGAACAGCTAGTTAATAATGCCAGATTAGTATAGACTTAAAATTTCTTTTAAAAAATGCTTCTAGAAAAATCTAAAAGCCTATAATTTTAACATTATAATATTATCGAATATTTTAATACCGCTCATTTTGACAGCTTTTAATAATAATTAGGTTAATATGCCCTACAGAACCATTCATATTTAAATCACACTGAAATCCTTCTCGGTGATTTTTTTCGTAATCGAAATGCAACAAACAGAACACGTATTTGGCATGGATGTGTCGTTATAATGCATATTACATCTCGGGTCGGCAAGAGGCAGTTCGTCTCGTAACCGTTATAATGCTGGATCTCTTGCGCAACGCGTACAAATCCCTGCGTTCGATTGCTTCTCTCTCTCTCTCTCTCACTCAGTTACTTTCAGGGTTCATACCTGTCTCTGACGTGGACAAAGTGAGGTGCTCCCAATGGGCGACCCTTCTCTCACAAGTCCGTGGAAAGGGCTTAGAGACGCGATGCGTACAAGAGTCATCGATTCGGCCTGTTATTAAAAGTTTAACACGTTTGCGCGATAAGTATCGCGCCTTTAAATGCTTAAGATCGTTTCGACACGCGGCAAAGCCGAGGAAAAAGACAAAGGTATGCAATCGCGCACAGGAGGATGTAATACCTACGCGTGCCCGTAACTCACACAAAGATCAGGCGAAAAGGAGTCGGAGTGTCGGCCGCTTGTATAATATTTATAAGGGATTGCGTGCGAGGCGGCGTAAGATGGAAGGGGCGCAGTGGCGAGTCGAGGCGATCGGGATATCAAGAGCAAGAACGGAGAGAAAGAAAGAGGCGCGCGTGCAAGTGAACGGAATTCGGTTGTCCTTCAGCGGATGAACCTGCCGGCGCCGGCTTGCTTTGGTTCCTGGTTGCGGCTATTGGCTCTCCTCCCCATACGCCCGCCCGCGTCTGTCCACCGGTATATAAACCAAAATCGCCGTTGCTGTACATCACACTAGCCCCACGGTTCTTAATCCGCAAGCAGCTTCAAGCGCAACACTTCCAATTACGATGCTGGCTATCGTGAGTATTTTCTACGCTCCTTCTCCTTCTCAGAGAAGATCTTTGTTTGCGCCTCGGGCTCAAACTAACAGTAACTAACGTGTTCTCTTACAGGCTCTCCTTCCTCTCCTGGTCGCTTCGGCTCTGGCCAGCGACCTGATCGCCGCCGGCGTTGAACCTCTGCCCCAGTACACGCAGGAGCAGAACACGGCCACCGGAGAGTACGGCTACAGCTACAGCGGCGGCCCCTCGGCCAAGACCGAGTTCCGCGCCCTCGACGGCACGACCACCGGCACCTACAGCTACGTCGACGCCCACGGCATTCTCCAGACCGTCAGCTACATCGCCGACGAGTTCGGCTTCCGCGCCGCCGGCAGCAACATCCCCACGGAGGGCGCCGTGCCCCTTGATGCCCCCGACGTAGCCGTCGCCAAGGCCGCTCACCTGGCCGAGCACTCGCGCCAGACCCTCGAGGCGCTGAACCAGCACAGGAGGAAGCGCAGCATCATCGCCGAGCCCACCCTCGCCTTCGCACCCATCGCCCACGCCGCCCTGCCCCTGGCCACGTCCAGCCAGAGCCGCTTCCAGATCCACAACCGCGGCCTCATCGCGCACTCCGCCATCATCGCCCAGCCCCTCGGCCACAGCCTGCTCTTCCGCAAGAAGCGTGGAATCCTCAGCGCCCCGCTGGCCGTCGCTGCACCTCTGCCACCCAGCAGCGCCAAGATCCTGAGCGAGCTGCCCCGTGCCGGCCTCCTCGCAGCTGCACCCCTCGCCGCCGCCCCGATCGCCGCCGCTCTCCCGGTAGCCGCCCCCCTCCCAGTGGCCACCACCATCGAGCACCTGCCCCTGGCCACCTCCAGCCAGAGCCGCTTCCAGATCCACAACAGCGCCAAGATCGTCACCGAGGTGCACCAGCCCATCTACGCCGCCGCGGCCCCCGTCTTCGCCGAGCCCGCTCTCCTCCCGGCCGCTCTGCCCGCCAAGCCCGCCTTCCTTCCCGGCTTCGCCGGATTCGCGGGAGCAGCCCTCCCAGCCACCGAGGCCATCGTCAACGACAGCGACGTCATCTCCGTCGAGAGCGCTTAAGTTATTTCCTCTAAACCATAAGAATCACCATTCTTCGAAGGGCCTCAAAAACTCTGGATCCCGGTCATCAATGAAGCAGCCGCCGCTTCTCCCTGCCGGCCATTGTTGTTTATTGTTGCCGGCGCGGAGAGAAGACGTGAAAGGACTTCAGACTCCCAGCCCCATCAGCACGCGCGAGTCCACTTTGCCACCAACTACTCCTTGCGCATTCGCTGGCGATGCGGCTCGCTCTATTCGCCTGGACTCGATGCGCCACGCGCAGTCGTCCGTTCGACAACCAGTTGAACCTCATCATTTCTCGTTACCTCATCCGTTCATTATAAAAGAAATCAACAATATGTTCAAATCAAATTTCCTCTGTTTTATGTGAATACGTGAATACGTAGTCTAGTAAATAAACACAGTGCGTAGATATTTAAAGCCTATTTGTTTGTCTTTCAAATCCTTATTTATACTATACATCCAATACTACCCAATTCATTAATGAAAGTGAATCTTTGCTTCATCATCATTCGGCACACGCTTTATTAATTTTCCTATGAAATATGAATATAATGACAACATTTCAACGAGAAATAAACGTTCTTTTTTACCTACAATGGCGAGAAAATTTATTTAAAGAATTCATGCAGCTCGAGGATTTCATTAGCTTATGAAGGCTATATGAAAAATTTCGTATTTGCAGAAATAATCATCACATTACTGTAGTTTAGAAAAGCATAAATTTCAATTAAAATGGCACAAAGAAATGCCACATGAGTTGAAGGACGTTAAAAACTTAAGGAAGTGAAAATATGACGTAAACATTTCCTTGGTAATGGTGCTATAAACAGTGGGTTTGGTATTTGTAAGTAGCCGTCGGAGAGGCTGAAACTTTGCCTTTCTCACACTTTTAGTTGCCGTATATGCCTTTGCACGCGATGCGCACTTGGGGCTGCAGATAGGCGTGTGCCAATGAACCTGAGCGGGCGCGCGCGTGACTGTCGTAAGCTGCCGCGTGCGAGAAAGCAAGAGAGAGACGGAACAGAAGGGATCTTGTCTGGTGCACATATCTTTGTTCTTTAGTGGCTGCAGTAACCCTTTCTCGGAATGCTGCCCTTCTCCGCTCCTTCTTCATATTCGCATTCGGAAATCCAATCGCGTCTACATAGTAAATTTTAACCTTACAACTGCTCACGCGTGCCAACAAGGGAGCGTCCGAGAGAGAAAGAAAGAGGAAAGGTGAGAGAGAGAGAGAAAGAGACTATTGGTGAGCTTTAGCATATGATTTTGGAATGGATATTTGTCTGGTCAAATTAGCAAAATTTGAAAAACTAATTGTGAACATCACATTGACTGCAAAATCTTAAAGGCAGTAAGTGCAGAAATTGAACCCTTATTAATTTATTGGGGGAATTCGACCTATGTCATTATTTCAATAATGTTCAAAGTTGAAAAAAATATTCTTTTTCGTTTATAAAAAACAACACATAATTAATCACAGCGACATAAGGATAACCCACTGTCAATTCACTGGCACATGGCTTCCTTAAACTACTTAATGTATTGATTCCTTGTGTTAATCTTTAATTCCATTCATTAATTGTGTCTTGTCAATATTTCTTCTATATTCATATTCACAATAAAACTATTATGTAATAACAATTAAATAGAGATGAGTTTATACATTTTTTCAAAACTTCCTTTTTATCGTTAGAGTTTTTTGGGTTCTTTTTTAAATTATAGTGAATTTCATCCTGCTTCTAAATCATTAAAAATACACAAGCAATATTAACTTTATAGTATATTACGCAACTGAGGCAAATAGTTGGCCAGTTCAGAGCACGTGTAAATTGCCACAAGAGCCGAAGGATCGTTTAATAAATTTGTTCAAACGGTATAGCTAATAGCATTTCCCTATATGGGTGTAGGAAATCCAATTAATGAATTTGGATTTTCTGACACGTTTTTTCTCCTCTTCCCTTTTATCAAGTATTTCCCTTATTCTCCCCTTTTTTTTAAATTCTCTCCTATTCTTTTTACGATTAACCACAATATTATGATCAAGTAAGCGCACATTTCTTCTCTTGTGTTCTTGTATCTGTTTTTTCATAAGTAGGTTATTTGCGCGTTTTAGCGCATAGTACGGAAAAAATAATATTTTTGTATTTTTTTAGAGGAAGCTGTGTAATGGACAAAATTTAGGTTTTGTATGGATTATGTGCGTGTATGCTTCTACACGAAGGAAAATGATTTATGAAAAAGAATCAATGTACTAAGCAACAAGGGAGCAAAGTTGTGTAGATTGTACCCATGGGTGGACTCGTTTCACTCGATCAGTATTCACCTGAGGGAATAATCGACTTTACTCTCGTGTTTCACGGATATGGTATTTAATTTCCGACTTAACTGTAGCCATTTTGTTAACTTGGGAAGTGGGACTAAAAAAGCGAAAAATAAGATAGAAAGATAGAGGGATTAAAAAATTACTTTGAATAAAACTAAAGTATCCTAGTAGACATTTTCTCTATTGAAAATAGCGAGA
>JAPYZO010005645.1:0-10045 GCA_030522905.1 Torymus flavipes | reverse complement strand
ATTCATCACGCGAACAAACTGCTGCATAATCCCAGGATTCAACTATTTAAAGTTCACCATATCCCCCAAACTTTTAGCATCATCATCTCAGAAAACTATATATACTACTAAAGGCCAACAAAAGAAAAATTCAAATTCAACCTTCCAACCACCTCGTCCCACATACATACATTCCTCGAAACAATGCGAAATATCTCGTGGCCCGCATCAGCCTGTCGCGCACAAACGCATATGAATTCCAATGCCCGCATACATACACATACATACATATAGCACGCCTGGCAATCTATTCGATAAACGAAAATAAGTAGCCGCGCGATACATCAGCGTGCCGTCGCGATAAAAGCACATCAGAGCCTCTCATACCCCTCCGGCGTACACCCATTTTGATTTACCGCCCCAATCTTTCCCGCGTCGTTTCATACAAACGACCGGTCCCCGCCTCTCGGGGCTACCCGATAAAACCCCTTCCTCATCCTTATAACTCATCCACGCACTGACACCATAAAAAAAAGATCGCCTTACCTCTCATCGAACCGTATGGACGATCGCGACAGGTCGCTCCAGGCGCTCATGCTGCGACTGCGTCTTCGATAGGATGCCTGCGGTCCAAGTAGTCGGCAGCTACTCCTGCGCCTCGTCGAGGCCAGATTCTCCGTCTGGAAGTACACCCTCGGCGCCGAGTGTATCTTCTGCGTGCTCCCCATGTTCCCCGCATCCTGCTGATGTAGCGCGCTGTTATTGTTGTTGTTATTACCACCGCCGGCGTTATCGTTGTTGTTGGGTGGCGTGGAGGTAGGTGTAACACCAGCTGAGCCGGCGTTTAGCGCCTCGTAGTCCCACTCGCGCGTGCCCATGTCCAGGAGCGGCTCCGAGGAGCCCCCGGAGCCACGGCGCTGCGGGTGGAGCAGCCTGCCGGCGTGACCCGGCGAGTCCTGCCTCCGGCACTGCGAAGACAGGTCGAGGCTTGACGGACCTATGGTGACGGCCGGACTATCCTAATCACCTCCTAAGTACCTCGCAACACAGCTGTTCATCTCCGAGTGCTTGTTGTTACAATATGTTCACCTATCGATGTCGGTCATCTCGCCAATGCGGCACCGCTTGTTGAATGACGATCGGGATGCGACCGGTTGTTGTTCGACGTCGAACTTCGAGCAAGGAGAGTTGGTGAATAGAGATGTCCTGTCTACAGTTTACTCGTTCGAACTTTTGCTCGTAATCCGTACGATGTGCGCGCTAGTTAGTTGTCACGTATGTATCCCTCGCGCGTCAGTCCTTCGAGCGTTTAGCGCTCCTGTAATCACCCGAACACTTGTGTTTTTAACGGTGCGCAAAAACGTGACAGTACTTCTTCTCCTGCACACGCAGCCTCAATCTTCGGAACTTATATATACTCTTCTCTTCTCTTTTACACTCGGAAACGTGGCTATCAAGGAGAAAAGTTTAGCACGGCATCCACGTAACTTCTTTTATATCCTTATACGGAACCCTGCATCCGTTGTAAAAACTCGCCTAAAGCGAAAACTGCTAAGAGGATAGTAAAATTTATCCCTTTATACGTATATAATAATAATAATCGAACTTGTCACTATAAGGATGTATCACTCTCTATACGGCACGTGCATAACTCGCGCCTGGAACTGCGTAACAATTACAACAATGCTTGAAACAACGAGATTGAAAAACACAGTGTCAACAACACGTGTGTGTGTGTGTATGTCATTTATAGAAAAGAAAATCAACACCACTTCGCGCACACTTGGCAATCGTCATCGGCCCGAGCGTTTGCATCATCTTGCACTTAACAGATACTCATCACCCACACACACACACTCGTCTATACATATACGTATGAAAAACCACAAACTTCGCGTACATGTGTATGTGTATGTATATAAATAGACGGAACCTCACGAATCTATATATAAAAAAAAGCTACACGGGGCTAATTTTAGCCAGCGCACCTAGCCGCCCCCCGAAGGCGTCTGGCCAAGTGGTGCGAGCGCGCGCCCCTCTGCCCCAGGTACAACGCGCGCGCGCGCTTGCTATTTATTCCCTAGCAGCGTTCGCACGCAGACTGTGTAGTGTGCGCGTACGGGGCGAGAGTTAGTACACGCGCGCATAGCACATACACTCATATGTGTCGGTGGCAGCGGCGGCGGCGGCGCTGGCACTGCGTCGGTGGTGGTAGTAGTAGTGCGCGCGCGCGGTTCAGGCACAGTAGTAGCGACGAGCATCGATTCACGTCAAGGCCAAAAGCTGCCTCTGCTGCACTGTCCGAGGAGGGTCCTCTCTCTCTCCGACTTCGAAATGGTCATCTTCTCGTGAACGATCGAGGGCTCTGCCACTTCCCGTTCCGATCCTCCGAACGGCACGTACGGGGGACTATTCAATTATCTCTGTCCAGCGGGAATTCGAAGTTGTGTGCGTGTGTATGGTCCTCCACTACCTTTCTCTAACGAATTTCTCAAGGATTTCATTGTCGTTAAAGAGCTGCCGTTTTCTGGATTGCGACGATCCTGAGGCGACGGTAAGCGAGCAGCGCACAGGTAGCGCGAAGGTCAAGGTCAAGGCGACTACTAGTCGTCGCGTTCCCGCCACCGTCACCCACTTTCGGCAGCATCGCCGCCCCGATCAATCACAGAGCACCGGAACACGTACGGCAAACTTTCAATTTACATGCAATGTGTATATATACGTAATGTATACGCGATGCTCTTTAATCGCCGAAGGTGTTCGATCGATGCCGCGGCATCATCGCGCTACGGAGAATCAATTCCCCTAAGTGAGCGAGGAATTATTACGACGCAGGAAATCGAGCTGATGGCACGCTAGCTTCCGGTCCCGAGCGGTAGCTCCTGGTCTCAGATGCATTGTGTGCTTATTTATGGTTCTTCCTTCTTCTGGTACCGGAGAGCATTTGATGTCTCCCAGCTACAGAAACCTCACGCCAAAGGTCCATTAAGTCGAGCACTTGCGCAGCGCTCAAAAATCTAACACGATATTTTACTACATATTTAACAGAAATTTGTCATCGGACCCTACCCCTCTCATCGAGTATGCGGATTCCGCGCGCGCTTACAGGCGAGCGACTCGATCGGCTGCGAGGATCGGACTACGCGCGCGTGCTAGGGTAGTTTTTCGAGGAGCTTACTCTCACTCTCTCTATACACTGCAGTACGCGACGCTCTCTTTCTTTCGCGCACTGACGCTGTGCTCCCTTCTCCGCGCGAGAGCGAGTCTGCGTCTGGCCTTGTCGTGGGGGTGAGATAGAGAAGAGCACATGTATATGAGAACGCGCGCGCCCGCGCACACCACCATGGGGGCGCAACGTGCGCACTTACACACGTGGGGGGCGACGCGCGCGCTCCGGGTTGTCAAGGCGACTGCGCCAACGGAGAGAGATGGATGCGAAACGTGGTAGGATAGGTACAGTTGCCAGCAAAGTTTTAGGTGAAGAACGCGTCAGCTGGGTGAAATAGTTCGCGAACCTGTGGCAGAGATTACGCGAGAATTCGGAAATTGAGTTTGGGCGAAGAGGATGCGGGTTGTGGGTGGCTGTCGAAATAGAAGATGACGATTCGAAAGTTCCCGCGCTCCTGTGTGTAAGCTCTCTCTGTGTGTATGCGTAGCTCAGCTGACCTTAAAGCACGCGTCGAAAGGGTGTGGAGTGTACGAGCTTGCGCACCGGGCGCCAGTGTAGCTCTCTGTGGGAACCCTGGAATTTCCATGCCAGATTTCCCAGCCAATCCTGGATATTATCCAGTCCACGATGCGTTAAAAGAAAGATCGGCGCTCTAGCTATCATTTGGGTACACTTTTACGGCACGATTAATACAGAATAACGGGTTAATGGGGCTGGGAAAATCCAGGGTAGAGCGGGATGAATGGATAACGGGAGCGCTTGAGTGCGGCATCGATTCGCGCAGAGAGGGAGCACACGCGGCAGCAACGAGTTTGCGCGGTACGCGCGCGGAAAACTCGAAATTCTGCGGCTATGTCACGTGCTCTTGGAGCGCGAGCAAGGTTGCCGTTATCGCGTATACGTGAGGGAAAGGAAACTCTATGCTGCTGCTGCTGCTCCTCCGGTGCACGCGAACTCGATAGCGGAAAATGGTATGCAACGTGCCGGGCAAGGTTTTTTGCGCTATTATCGATTGTTTTGGCTGATAGTGGCGGTGGGTGTCGCATTAATGTACGCGTAATGCTTTGATAAGCTGTTTGTTGTAAATTTAGTTTCTTGATTAAATTGTGAATTATTTAGTTGCCGGAAGAATGAGTTTTTTGGTTACGAGATAATTTATTTGATGATAATAATAATTAAAAAATCTTATGAAAATATTTTGTATAAACAGAATCAAGGAAAATTATTATTCAAGGGGAAGGCGTTGGGATCGGATTCTTATTTGCATTATAAGAGAGTAAGGAAAATACAGTGTACGAAAAGATATATATTACACTGTAATTTATCAAAAGAAGAAAAAGTTATGAAAATATGATTCAAAGTATTTGGCTTTTTGCACTATATACTTTTTGCGATTCGCGCATGAGTAAGTATCTGTAGTTTGGATCTATGTCATGTATTGTATTTGACGTCGTTAATCTTATAGCAACTTACATCCGTCAGACTTCTGGAACTTTCGAAATACTCGCTGTACAAGATAAGTAGCTTTAGAAGTTAGCGATCATGTGTACATCTCCGACTTATCAGATCGAAACGTACAAAATAATTTGGTAATCGATACTGTTACAATTTTCGACAAAAAATAGCTTTAACTTCATTTTCCCTTAAAAAAAGAAATTATGGATTCTTTTAATAAATAATAAAGTTTACATTGTTGAAAAATTAATCCAATGACCTTGTGATTAATAATAAACATACAACGATCAATAGAACGTTACAAGTTTAATGAAAACATACGCATAAAACAGCTGTGCCTAAGTGTCTAGATAAGAAATCCTATAAAAACAACACTAAATAACTCCTAAAAGGAAATTATTCCCATAATATATCCATTTAATAAAGCCCAACACATTCTCTTTAACGCTCATAGGAATTCCAGCCGCGTTGCTTTCAATTTTATTGTACCCGCGTCTTTTCCATTTAATTTAAATATAAAAAGTTTAATACCGCCATTTCTTTGCACTTCAAAGAAATTTAACTTGTTAAGCGCATTACAGTGCTCCTTTGAAGTCAGTAGAACGAGCGCTTGCGGCGTAACAATAAAACTATTCTATGAATAAAGAAATTGGATTAGAAAAAAAAAATTAACGCTCTTACTAGAAAGACGAGTTAAAAAAGGTTAATTTAAAATCGAAGTCTAATTACTCTTCGATTTATCGACTTTCATTTGCTTACAATTTTTTACATTTTATTCAGAATAAAACACAAACCTTTTATGGAAAATTCTATATATAGATTTTCTAAATTAGGTCTAGACCGACAAATTACTCAATCCATATTATACTTTAAAATACGACTATTTTTCCTTAATCCAAAAGCAAACACACGCACCGGATTTGAAAAAAGACTTGCTCTTACAATTACTAAAATTGAGAGACAGGCCAAGTCTATACATTTCCGCTCTAAAAATAGCGGCGGCGCGCACCGCACCGCAGTAAAGCATGACCAGCCGGTATCGTATTTCCCGCTGCCAGTTCAATTAGCCAAAGAGGCCCGCTGCGCCGTCGACGGCTCTTCGTCGACACATAACGGAAGTAAGTAGCGAAATATCATTTAGCGCTCGCCACCGCCACCGCCGCAACCTCAAGTCTCCAACTAATTCCCGCCTCGAAAACTACCGCCGTATAGCCTTTACAATCTCTCTCTCTCTCTCTCTCTCTCTCTCTCTCTCTCCCTCTCTCTCTCTCTTTATCTCACACTTGGCTCGAGCGAAGACTAATGCGCGCGGGAACCGAGCCAAGCCATATAATCCGTGGCGCTTGGGGAGACAGAGAGAGAGGGAGTCGAGCAGTAGAGACAAGGCCATGGGAATTTCGGCGTCCTTTACGCGCGAGCGCTCTGTGGTTATTCGATTTTCGATAGGAGAGGAAGAGAGAATGGTGGGGACATCTTGTTACGCCTTTCGATTTGTCGTCGTTTGGAGAGATGGCTGCTCTGCGCAAACGAGGCGAGCGAAAAATTGCGGCGGATGAAACTTCGTTAGAGAAGAGAGCGATGGGAGACAAAAATGGGTGACGTAGTTTTTGCGCGTATGGAGAGGGTAGGGGGAGAAAACGAGTTATGTAGGAAATGCTGAAATTTCATTTACCGCTTTGCGGATGCGAAGTGCCTGGGGGTGGAGGTTCCGGATGAGGCATTGATTCGGTATAGATTGATTTGGCATTGGAATTATGTTTAACCGATTATTGCCGTAACTATATTCGCGACGACGATTTGGTAAGGAGGAAAGTTTCCAATTTTTTAAATTATTATTTAATTTTTGATTGATTGGAGTATTATGGGTTTTTTGAGAATTTCGGAAAGCGGTATTTACTTACTGATATATACTGAGCGTTCAAGGAACTTCTTTTCAGCAGCTACTTTGACATATACATGATAAGATTATCCCTTAGACGGATAGCGATACATACAAGAACGATTGATCACTTTTAAACTGCAACGTATCTACCGAGGAAAGTAAAAGCCTAAAGTAACAAAAGACTTATTTAGAAAAGAAATAATCTTTCCATTGGAGAAGTTTATTTCGTGAAAACAACTTTTTTCCATTCAGCGTCGGAGTTAGAAATTGAAAAATATTTAAAAACTTTTTATTACTGCTGTGTGTCATAACTCTTCTAGAAGAAAGATGGGCACTATCAAAAACACGTTTTAAAGTAGGTTGATCAGCATTTAAATACTTCATGGACGTTCGCAAAGAATAATCCTTCATAGAATAAAAATCTTACAAAGTTTTAACTACACTTTAATAGCGTGCAAATATGGAAAGTCAATATTTTAAATATCAACCTGCTTTAGAAATACGGTAGCACCTTTGACCTAGAAAAGACAGCATTTTTTTAAGCCTCATTCTTAAAAGTTTTTCCATCTTCAAAATTTAAATTTTTCCGGTAAAACCACAGCGAACTTCGCGAGATAAATCTCAAAATCTTCCAAGAAACTAGTAATATTATTATAAATTATTCATAATTGGCGATCATTAAGGGCTGATATAAGTTATAACAAGGGCTCATTATGAGCGATATTGTCTTCTAACGGTATTTATACGCGGAAGTTGGGAACTTTCCTGTGGTACATCAAGTTCTCATCAAAGGCCACTAAACTCGGTAAAGATCCACAACGCTGTGTTCCCAAAACAACACTCAAGTCAATATTTCGAGCTCCTCGCGTTATTAACTACTTATTTACAATACTCTCGGAAACTTCGAAACCAAGCAACTCATCCACTACCTCTATATACATTTATTATTTCACCGTAACTTAGCGCACCAAATTAAATTCAAATCAACAATCCTAAATTCTAAACTATCCTGCATTTATCACAATGCAATAAGTACAGCTGCATTTATCTCCTTCGTCCCGAAACGCACAGCTTTTATTAAAAACATCATTAGAAGGGTCTCGGGCCATTATTAAAGCACATAAATCCACCTCCTTCCCTCGCATCCCTTTCACCAAGCAACATTCCTCGCTCACGACCGATCACCCACTTTTTGGCATCGCAGAAGACAGCGGCGCATTCTCTCGTCCACCGACCGAACGACTCTAAAAACCTCTCGCAAGCTCACAGCAGTAAGCTCAGTGGATCACCAACCTTCTACGCCTGTTCTACCTCCCGCAGTCGGTAACATAGATCCATGCCTTGCTCTTTCACGCTGTACAACGCGCGCGCGTTTTCTCTCTCTACACCGGTCGATCCTGCTCTGACGAGGTGCAAGTTCTTGACCCAGAAAGCTCGCCCGGCCCCCCAGCAGGTGCTTCTGCTAGTACTACAACGTGCAAAGGCTCTTCCCTCGAGAAACAACGAGAGCGCGGCGGAAGAGTTTTCGGATCAGCCGCTTTCGTACCGGCAGTTTTCTACTTTTCGCTCTCTTTTAGGTCCCCTGAATACCGTGTATATACACAAATATAATTGGATTGTCTGAGTGCGCGCGTGAGATAGTGTCACAGCTCACTCGTCACGTTGTTGCCCAAGTGCAATTGACCTTGCGTGTATTAGCGGCGCCTAGATTCTGCTCATCTCTCGCTCTGTCTCTTTGGAGATTTTCGTCAGCGCTTACATTTTCAGGCATAGGGGGGAGAAAGATGACGAAAAGTAGGATTGTGCACGACAACGTCGACCGTGTGTTTTCGTCTTTCTTTTGTCGGGCGCGCCTCGTACGTCGTTAAAAGATTAGCCCTCTCGCTCTCTAGCCGGGGGATGAGAGTAAAAAGAAACGTTCCGCTTCTGCTGCCGCTTTTTGCGGCGTGTATGGCCGAGTTTCGCGATTATGTCGGTGATAATAACGGGCATTAGGGAGGGGATTTCGACATTAATTACATGGCAGGGTGGCGTAGTTATATATATATAGACGGTTCGTGGATGATCGTCACTGTCAGGACGGTGTTTGTAATTTTGACGTAATTTGTTAGTCAATAAAGGTATCCGGCTCTTGTTGTTTTTAGCGCCTTTTATCAATAAACTTTACGGCTTGAAAGTCGCCTGGAATATTATTTTTCAGAGACGTAAAGGCGGGCCGATAGCATCGACACGCAAAGTCGCTGTCGAAAAAGGTGGGCGCTCGTAAATAATGATACTTATTAGAACTTAATTTGACGCGGATGTAATTACAAACGGTTTCCTTGATATTTCCGTAATTTTTGGTAACGCGAATTAGGAGTATACCGCTTTTATTATTGGACAAAAAACGAAATAATGTGTAACTGTCACAATATCGACCAATGAATACGTTGGTTGTGCATTGGAAGCATTCAGTTTGACCAGATTATATTCCACTTCAATCTGCATGATGTACTTTCTATGCAAATTGAAAGATCCCCTCGTTCCAGTGGTCTTGTCAGTTCAGGAAGATGATTTTATCCGTTATCTGAATATATGTTGAAACGGATAAAATTTCATGTCACATCGTATTCTGAATCCTCAAGCACCTTGCATTATAACACTAATCCATCAAAACGCACGTCAAAAAAATACATTATTAAATCGTCATGTTTTTACTTCCGTTCTCCAAGATCACATTTCAAACCCAGCCCAGTAAACTGAACACACTCATCTCAAACAAAACACACACGCACGAGTTGTTGCTAGAATTTCAGGTGGGTGCGGTGGTATCAGGTGCTTCTTTAATGGTCGTGTGCGCGCGGGCTACCGCAGCTTTTACCAAGGCGATCCAATATCGGGGCACTTAGCAAAGAAAAGTCCCGCGTGACGCGGTGAGAGGTAGAGATTAAATGGAAACCCTACTCGGAGCGATGTTCCAAGGATCAGCGAGTTGCCTTAAAAGTTTCCATATACCCGCTTACGCGGATATTTATGGAATATTTATGCGGATGCGCTGCGGACCTTTTGTATAGAAGCAGAGGACAAAGGGTAGGTGAACTGCGAGATGTGGGTTTCGGGAGATGAAGGAGGCTGGGTTGGGGAATTGAGAGTTTGTAAAGGTTGTGGATTTTAATTTAAAAGCTATAATAAAGGTTGTTGCTGGGATATAATACTGTTTCTGTTCTGTTATTCGTAAGGGAGATGAACAATAATATCAAAGGAAAATGTCAATTGAGAGAATAAGAAAGTACGAATTAGGAAACTTAATTGATTAGATTTTTTTAATAACTACAAATGCTTTTAGCAAACATTGCATTATGTCTTGGTGTACATTTGAAAAAGAAACTCGTCCTGGATTTTATAATTCTTGGAAGCTGTTAAGGTATAATAGCAAGTGGCATAAATAAGGTTTGCTCGGAGTAAAGTGTGCTTTGTTTAATAGAACATTAAGTTACCCACGATGCTATCAGGCCAGCTTCCCCGGGCGCTATTAAATTAGTACATTACGATACGTGTGACTTAAGTGGCGCATTATTGGG